>WOFM01000576.1:0-271096 GCA_011428145.1 Ericerus pela | reverse complement strand
GTTCGGTCATGAAGTTCGTCATCGTTTGATTCAGTAATTCTCACAATATTGCTGGTAATTTCCAAATTGATTCGCAACAATTGCCTAGTGGAACTATAAAGTTTTTGACAAACTGCAAACCCATGAAGTTTTGCACATTCATTCAACAGCTTCATTTTAATCTGCTCCAGTTTGGGATTGGTTTCATTTTTGAGTATTGCTGCTTCGATGCTGTAACTGGAATGAAGTGACATTAATAACTGCTTGATGATATCCTGTTTCTT
Organism: Ericerus pela; assembly: GCA_011428145.1. Lineage (NCBI taxonomy): Eukaryota > Metazoa > Arthropoda > Insecta > Hemiptera > Coccidae > Ericerus > Ericerus pela. Next base: position 270,833 of record WOFM01000576.1, on the reverse strand, counting down.
TCAGTGTGACTACAATTTCCTCAAAATGGCAAAGTTGATCCTCCATATTACCACTATATTTCAGGCTTAGGCCCATCCACTTGCATTTCAGAATGATGCAGCTTCCCATATCAGACTTCAAGTATATATGATTGAGCTTTTCAACCATCTTGTATAGTTCAGTGGTGTTGTGAGTGTACCACAAGTGCAGATCACTGAAGAAAAAAAATGATTAACAAAGAACATTTATATACTTTCTTATAATAATCCCATCTAATGTTTCTAGCTTGCATTTGCTCCAGTATTTCTTTAAGTCCCTCAACATTAAAGGTTATGAAGAGTTAAAATCTCCATGCGTCATAGTTGTGTCCTGTAAACCTATTCAAACCACTGCCACGTTCCGGTGCATCCAGCTTCTCATAGTATTGAGGATTCAGGATGTTTTACTACTAATATTAAATAAAACAAAGTGCATTGTACGGCAGATCACAATATATTAAACAACAGGCAAAAACAGAACTTACAACAAATGGTCAAATACATATATGTTATGTCACAGATCAAAAAAACCATTTATAGGTACACTAGGTATACAAACCACTTATGTTAAAAAATACATTATTGATTTTTCAATCTGTTTAAGATACAGAAATCTGTCAGATTTGACTCTAAAAAAATATTTGCTTTATATAGGCATCCAAAATATCATAACACGATTTACTCGATATGTTAAGTCCTTGATCATTAACATTCTGTTAGTTTCAATATTAATAGTATATCAAGTACTTATAATGATTTTACATTCACAGTTCCATCTATTTTCACATCACATACTACGTAATATTTTGTATCGAATGGATCTCTAAGACAGTATCCAGTATTTGTACATTCTATTAGGATATTTTTTTCTACCCTATATGACAATTTCAGATATATTTTTTGTTTATTTAAAGTTTTGGCCTTAGTTTCACTTTGTTGCCTTACTTCTATGGAAATATGCCTATATGCTAGTGAGCCAATACTTTTAAGTTTTTTAAATTTGGTTTTTACCATAAAACATTTCATAAGGGGTTTTATTATTTTCATTAGCTTTTGTTGGGAATCTATTAATAAATATGCTGCTGTAACTATTGCATATTACCAATATTTTATGTCCATACTAGCATCGATTAATATAGCTCTTACTCTCCTCATTAACATTTGATTCTTCCTTTCGGTTACACCATTTAATACTGGTGAATATGGAACTACATAATCAAGAGTGATACCATTTTTTGAACAAAAGTTATGTATCCTAGCATTAGTATACTCCTTTATATTATCGCATCTGATCCAACCTATAGGGTGATTGGGAAACTTGTTTCGTGTATATATAACTCTATTTTTGAAGTCAGTAAAAAGTTGATTTTTGGTCATAATTGGAATTACAAAAGTGTATTTTGAAAAATGATCGATGAATATAAGAATATATTTTTGATTGGTTGTTAAAGGGGTAAAAGTTCTCATAATGTTAGATGACATAATTTATAACTTTCTGGTGGGATTAGTTCTTATTGTGTTGTGATCCAATTTTGTATTATTAGTAGTACAATAAATTTGACAATTTATAAATTCATCATCTCTGAAATTTAAATATTCAGGTATTCTTATCAATAGTGTTTTTAATTCTAATAGTGTATTGTTAGTTATACAGCATATTTGACAATTTCTAAAATCATTATCCCTAAAATTTATATTCTCAGGAATTCCTACTAATAGATCCTTTAATTTTTGTAAATATCTCGCATTAAGATGCACTAGCCTTTTGTGTATCAACATTTTTTTATTTAAATTATTATTATTATGCAATTGAACACTGTTTTCATCATCGGGGTTTTCAATTATTATTTAATGTTTCTTCATTATTCGATGCGTGTTCAAAAAAATTATCATTATTATTATTATTATTTAATTCATTATTATTTTCTTCTTCACCCCCTGAGGTAAAGCTATATCATTGTAGGTTATATTATCACTATCATCCTCTTCAATTTCCAATTCTACAGAAAAATTGTCTGGATTTGCAGTTTTGTTACTTCCAGGATCGGCTGTTAGTAAATCAGGAACTATTGATTTAGGTTTTTACAAATGAAATTATAAAAAATCAAATATTTGAGTTTTCAATTCTAGAAAAATACAAAAATACTTCGTCTATAAATTCATGTTAAAATTTATTGAGGTGAGGATTAGTTACTTTACACAGAAAAGATAAGTACGGACTTCCATTTTGAAATATGTTTATTCACGACGTTAGTACAACGACTGACGAGCGGAGAACATTCTCCGTCGAGCAGTGGTGGAAAGAATATTATATTGGCGATCAGTGTCGCCACATGTAAAACGAGTAAATGTAAAAGTATGTTACATACAGTGTTAGTCAATGTGATGTCCCGTGTTCGTGAGGTAGTGAGTGAATCCTATCCCAACACCCCCCGGCGATTCAAAACGGACGAACGAACATATAAGTAAAAAATTTGTCACACATTGTATGTATTTTAAAAAAACATATAAACAACAAAAATATTAAAATAAGCGAAAGCAATCAAAATTATTACATATAAGTGTCATACACAATTGCTATATATATATATAAAATGGTAAAAATATTGAATAAGTCGTTGACTAGTATTATAATATACAATTAATTTGTGTGTGGAAGTATGTGTTATGTGTTGTATCTTAAATATATCGTGTAATTACCAACATGAGGTATACATATGAGCCTCTTTTGTTGTGTCACGTCTTATAAGTATTGTGTGATTTTAAAAATTTATAAATAATATGGCAGGTCGGAGAGATCAATATCTCCTCATCGTCAGCTGTCTAGAATTAATATTATCATATATGTATATGTATATATCCTTATAATTAATCGTGTGGGGTTTCAATATAAGTATGCTATTGTGGGAATCAATTGTGTATATTAGGGAATGCTGATACCAATAAGAGAGGTAGAGCAGCAATGGGGAACCTATTGAACATTGTGATATGAAGTGTGAAACGACATATGGACTGCTCGGTTTACAATACGCGCTAAAAGACCGACGCCCATCCTCAGTCCAAAACCAAATATCAAAACATTTTGAGGGTTATTTCAATTAAGACTATTGGCTGAAAAGTTGACTTTTCCGGAGTATTCTCGTAACAATATTTTGAAAGGTTTTCCGATCAAGTGCCTTATTAAGTATGTTGGCAACTTGATCAGGCGACCTAATATCGTTAAAACTTATTAGTTTGTTTTGGAATGCTTCCAATATTGCGTAACATTTGATCGCTAAAAACCTGGATTGTTTCTGGCCTCCCCCAGATGCAATTCTGGATGCAGATATATTGTCCTCATAGACTTGCACTGGGTCGGTTACAGAGAAAATGCTCTCAGTTATCTCCAGATCACATATATATCGCCTAGTGCATCATTCAATGCAATTAATTCGGCTGCAGTCAACGAGGTTACAACCGAGTTCTGCCGATGAACGGCCCAATTTAACAAGTCTCCGTTAACGAATATCATGTAACCTGTTGTGGAGCACCCTTTCTCCAGATTATTTATTTCAATGGGTGAATCGTCTACGTCGGGTGCATACGACGCATCGACAAGAGCTTTTATGTGAGTTTGATCAGAGTGGAAGACTAGAGAAAAATCCCTTGTGGTTTTGAGGTATCTAATGATACGACGAACATAATTTTTAATTTTGCTATTGGAGGATGCCTGAAAACGTGACAAGTAATTGACGGCGAAGGCAATATCCGGGCGGGTCAGTCTTGCCACATATAGCAAATTCCCAATCATAGCCTTATATTCGGTGTCATCCAATCCATTTTTTGGTCTGTTTATTTTTAATCCCGTCTCCATAGGTGTGGAAGATGGATTACATTCCGTCATACCAAATTTCCGGATAATTTTATCTATATATCTATTTTGTGTTAATGTGATTTGTTTCTTCGAAATATCCCTATCTATCTCAAATCCTACAAAAAAGGTTGGATTATTTTCTATTTTTAGTGTAAAATTATTGTTAAAGGTATTTATTAAGTCTTGTGTCCACTCGTTGTGGTTACTAGCCAACAACATGTCATCCACATAGACTATTAAAAATGCCATAGCACCACTATTATCTTGTTTTATATATAGACACCTATCTATTTTTGATTGTGTGAATCCAGCTTGAATTATTGTTGAATTCAATAGATTGTACCAACTTTTGGACGACGTTTTTAGTCCATATATAGACTTTATTAGTCTTAGGCAATTATTTTTGCCTAGTTGGCATCCCCTAGGGTTTGATATATATATAGGATATTTTATTTGTGAATTCAGAAACGCAGTCTTTATATCAAACTGTGTTATATTTAGATTATATTTATTTGTAATGGACAATATCCACCTTATTAACCAATATTGGATCACCGGGGCATATGTTTCTGTTAGAGAATAGTGAGTGAGATCTTTAAACCCCCTTGCAACCAACCTGGCTTTCGGTATATGAATGCCTTGGTTGTTGGGTTTTGTGGTGAAACACCACTTTGTATCTACTATCTCACATTTCTCTCTCTTGGGACGACTTCCCACACGCCCATATCAGATAGTGACTTCAGCTCGTCTTGCTTGTTGCCACTCTTCCTTAAAAGGATTGTTCTCGACATCCCCCCATTTTTGAGGGATGTGGTCCTCAATATAATTTTTATATCTAGATTTGAATAAGTTTAATATTACAGAGGTTTCTATTATATTATTATTCTCCTGTATTATTTCATTATTATTGTGTTTATTGTCTATTTGTGTAATGTTCCTCGCTTCATCAAATCTGACGTCACAAGTGATATGCGATTTGACTATTAATGGGTCCCTTATACAGTACCCACTATTCGTGTAACCCACAAATATCCCCTTATCGGATCTTTGTGTAAGTTTCGGATGTTCAACATTGGTTTTATTTCTTTTATTTTTTATGACCTGCTGTTGACGGACTTTTGTGGGAATATGTCTAAACGTGAGAGATCCAAAAACTCTCATATTAGATAGATCCGGTTTAGTACCGTAAAACATTTCATACGGGGTCCTATAATCTTTGTTGGCCCTAGTTGGGCTTCTGTTTATAACATAAACAGCCGTCAAAACAGCTAAAGACCAAAAACTGAAATCCAAATTGGAGTCGAACAGCATGGCCCTAGTTCTCGCCATGATCGTTTGATTCTGCCTTTCGCCCATCGCATTCAACTCCGGTGAATACGGAACAACAGGCTTGGTTCACGCCGTTTTCCTCACAAAATGTTTTCATGTTTGAGTCCAGATATTCTCTAACATTGTCACATCTTAAAGTGGCTATGGGACAGTCTGGAAATTTCGATTTTAATTTCATATATAATTTTTTGAAATTTTCGAACACCATTGACTTTTTTTCAATAGTGGAGATAAAAGTATATTTTGTGGCATGATCCACGAATATCAAAACGTACTTTTCACCATATATTCCTGGTGAGAAGGGGCCCATTGTATCGGATGAAATGATTTCAAGTTTTCTTTCTGGCTTGCTGCGAGTTCCATTGTGTCCCAGTCTCCTGGAGTTTGATTTCACACATGTCTCACACAGGCTGAATTCGTCATCACGAAATGTAATTCCATTCGGAATACCTCTTGAGACCTTTGTCAAGAATTTTAAATTCTTCCCTGACAGGTGTCTCAATCTCCTATGCCATATCATTTTTTTTATCTATTTTTGCTTTTTCTATATTCTCACTTATTCCTTCTATATTGTTTATTATATTATTATTATTTGTGCCTTCATCCTCATTTCTTTCACAACTATCTTCATTCGTTTTGTTATTTTGTGTATTGTTATTATTATATTTGTTATTAGTGTTTATTATATTATTATCATCTAAGTTATTATTATTTGCTTTTACTTGTGTATCATTATTAATATTCTCTCTGTCCTCTTCCATTTCCTCCTGACTTTCCTCAACAATTTCTTCTTCTATTTCATATTCCATCCACTCATCCTGGGAATTTATATTAGGCATGTATGCCAATTTATTCGATTTATTATTATAAGGACATATCTTATTTAAATCGTCTTCCCTATCTATAATATTGACCATTGATTCTGGTACAATCTCGTACTTTACCATGTACACCCCCTGATTTTTGGGGCTGAAAAAATCACTTCGTCCGTCCCGCGGACGTATTTATGCGCTGCCGAAAAATTTTGGTCTATGCCCAGCGCCCTATTCTCCGTTATTTTTATACCTGACATAAGATCCACATTTAAGGATGGTACGTAGTGTACGTTTTTTAACCTTATAACCATCTGGTTTCTTTCTGAATTTTCCACCCTGATAAACATTGTTCCTATATGGGTGGCAATGAGTAAGGTGTCTTGGATGGCACATTCTGACTCGATGGGCTTTTCAAGCATTATAGGGTTAGACAATTTCGATAAATCAGAGATGACGTGGGCCACAGCTCCCCCATCTAACATTATTCTCTTAGTGAGAGGAACATAATCAGAATCTGACTCCTGTTTCGTATCTTTAGATGTTATGAGGTTTATCAATTTATTATTTGTGTTATTATTTGGTTTTTGGTCCTTATATCTGATCATCATTGACCATTGCACATCATGTTCTTTTTTGTTTTTATTGTTATTATTATTTTGATTATTTCGTCCGTATCTTGTATTTTGTGCAGGACCATCTAATTTTTCTTGGGGTTTTATACCCTCTTTATTTGACGGACATACCTTAGCTATGTGCCCTTTGCCATGGCACTTAAAACATACTAAGTTATTCAGATTTGGCAAATTATTTTGGTTTTGACAATTGTTGTATTTTCTATTTTCATAATTATTATTATTATTGTTATGAGGCATTTCTGACTTTTGATTATTATTGTATGTCATTTTCCCCTGATCTATATTTTGGTTATGATTTTGATTTCTATTTGTGTAATTATATCTATTATAATTCCTGCCGTATTGGAATCTTTGATTTCTGTTATTATTATTAAAATTACGGAATTTATTATTATTGATATTTCTAGACTTTTTCTCATCATATAGTCTATCTGATCTTTCGATCAACATGGCATGAAGAGTCTCTATCGTTTTTTTATCTTGGCTTAATGTATTAAATTCAAGCCTTGTCATGTCATAATCCATGTTCAAAGATATAAGGAGTTGTTCTATCTCCTCCTGTTTGTCTAAGCTTTTTCCGCAGTCCCTTATTTTCTGGGCTGCTTGAGAAAACACATCTAAGTAGCTTCTCATGTTACCTTCACTATTAAATTTTAACCTCTGAAAGGCCTGCTTCGCATTAATATATATAACTTGCGTGCAGCTTTTATACCTTTCATCTAAAACTTTCAGAATTTAATTTATCGTTTTTAAGTCTTTTACTCTTTCTATTAATTCGTTGTTTAATCCCTGATAAATTAAAGCTTTGCCCTTTTCTTGGTTACAAAAATATGCCATCCTATTAGCCAAACTGGCATTACCAGACTCAGGGTTTAAAAAATTATTTAGTTCTAATCCCAAAAACAGCACTTTGGTTTCAACATCATGCATTACTGGGTACAGTCCCTCTGCATATAGCGTTGACACCATCGTGGTCCTCCAGGCATCATAATTCCTCCCATCGAATACTTTTTTCGTGTCGAATCTCGACATTTTATTATTATTTTCGGGTATTAGGGAGTTTATGTCCTACCTCAGAAACACGAGAACTTAAATTTAAGGGGTAACACGGTCTCAACCGCACGACAATGCACAATACGGTCTCAACCACTCGATTGGGAATGCAAGTTAAAATATTATATTATGAACTTTATTAACTAGTCAATATTCTAAATTAATTCTTACGAAATGTATTGTCAACAATGAGTTGATCTCTCCGCCGTTGTTACTGCTTCTTGAGCGGTCAAATTACTGTGATTTTATTTTCGTCAAAAATTTCCAAAGTCAAATTAATTAAAGTCCCAAATCTTATATCAGAGCATCGATGATTCTATTAAACATATCAAAGTTCAGATTAATACACAATGCGAAAATATTCAACAAATGTGAGAAAGATGATTACTGAAAAGGAAACAATTTATCAATCTTTTATTCGATGTGAACATGAAAAAATCTGTCACTAATGTCAATGTTTGAAAATGAGTTTTCTATTGTTGGGTTCGATAATTCTCATCCAACAAAGATATCCTCTTTCGTTCAATTCTCAACCAGCAAGTTAAAATTTGAAGGCTATCAATACCACCTTTCAAGTCTCATTTTTGTTTAATTTTTGGTTGAGAATTTTCCTGAAATATACTGAAATATGATATTAATTTACTTGTAATTTAAATTTTTCAGGTTAATTTTGGGCAAAATCACACGAAATATATATAAATTAACTTAGGTTTTTTACTTATCTTAAATATTTCGCTTCTTTTTTTCGTGTTTTTCGAAGTTTTCCTTGTGCTACCTCGCCCAAATGACACCAATCTGCGACGATTTCTACTCAGCAACCTTTGGATTTTTGCTTTTCTCTCGTTGTTTCAGTCCCTGGAACACAGCATGAATAATTGCCAACCGTTTTTGACTGTATGCGCTGGTCTACCGAATCATAGAATCCTCTCGTATCTGATTTGTTTTTTCCAGACTTTTGACTTTGACGTTTTCACAGGCGCCCAAGATTTTACCGTTGTTTTCATCAATTTCACTTTTATTTTACTTTTAATTTGTTACTTTACTTTTATTGAACGTTTCACTTTTTCAGGATATTTACTTTAATCACTGAATTGAACTTTTTCTTTACAAATTTTAATTTTTCCTACCACTTTGCATGGAGGTATCACTCGGCATTAAGCCTTTCACTTTGCGTGAAAACACGAACTTTCAAATATTAATAAAACACACAATTATTACATTTCAATTTACCGTACTTATTTCTGTTGTCCGCAGCTCTGCTAACATATTGAGGTGAGGATTATTTACTTTACACAGAAAAGATAAGTACGCACTTCCATTTTGAAATATGTTTATTCACGACGTTAGTACAACAACTGACGAGCGGAGAACATTCTCCGTCGAGCAGTGGCGGAAAGAATATTATATTGGCGATCAGTGTTGCCACATGTAAAACGAGTAAATGTAAAAGTATGTTACATACAGTGTTAGTCAATGTGATGTCCCGTGTTCGTGAGGTAGTGAGGGAATCGTATCCCAACAAAATTCAAATTTCGCACAAATAAATTACTTAAAAAAAAATTCAATTATATTCTGCTTTGACTTTACTGTGTCTTTGAATTTCGTTTTCAAACTGTAGCAATGGGTACCATGAAGTGAGGTGAGAGTGCGAGGACTAAAAAATGAACACAGACATCACTAAAAAATATTATAGGAACAAAATATATAATGGGGAAGCTCAGCGCTTGATTGTAAGTGATGATAAGAGTTTGTAATGGAAGTGGAATGTATGACATATATATTTCGGCTGTCTTTTAAATTCTGGTATGTAGGTAGCGCTAATCGCTGAAAGAGTATTGTTCTCTTCTAATTTTTCCTTCTTGAAATATAAAAAAGTCCCATCTATTTTTTATAATCTGTGAAATGGTCAACCAATTTTTCATTATTTTCTTATTTTATTAGTTCTATCATTCTTTTCCTGTAGTTTGCATGTAGTTTGACTGCTGTTCGAAATGGTGTTGTTTTGGTTTCTCTTCTACTTTTTCAGAAATTAAAGATTAATTTGTCGCGAATTATATATTTTGTTGAGTGAGAATTTTATCGGGATACGTGTCATCTTTTTCGCCTTTTTTTTATACCCTTAATTTCTCTCGAATTATGTCAATTTTCTTCGTTTTCCGTGTGTTGTGGTGATGTGCTTCAATGGTTAAAATTTTGCAATTAATTTGAAAAATAATGCCATCGATTAAAAATAAAATCGTTGTGTGATGAAATGGGTGCAAAATGCGTTAAATTTTTCGTGTTATATTTATGTAGCTTATGTATTTGTATCAGTTCGTATCCAGTCAACGAAGGAGGTATTATAATTGAAAAATTTTTGGCATAATATGTTATGAAACTGGTGTATGCCATATATGACCCTAAGGATTAATATAATCGATTCCATATTGTTCATTTTTTATTGAAGTATTAATTATATTTTATATCAAATGCGATAACTTTCATACAGGCAGTGTGAACTTGTTACTGGCGAGAAGAATAAATTGTCGAATTCTTATCAGTTAAAAATTGCTGTTATTGATGGGTGCCGAGGTTTCTGTTGTATGAAATATTTAAACTACTAACTCCGAAATGAGCTCAGAGTTGATGTTATCCTCGTGTTTCCATGAAAACTTATTCATATATTTTATAGTTCATGTTGTTTAGATTGCAGCTTGTGTTCAGAGATGTTTAGAAATAGGCTCATCTTAGCCCCTTTACTACCTGTGCTTTTTTTTCTGAAATAAAATTACGAGAGGAAATATTGTGAGAAATTCGTAAACAAATAGGAAGATTTGATCTTGGAAACAATTTTTATTTGATCAATTTTCTCTTGAAGTTTATATCGTTGAAAAATATACTTCTTGATTCGGTCTTTTAGTAAGTTGCTACTATCATTACTTTAATTTGCAGATTGCTTTAAAAAACTTGAATCAATACGGTGGTTTGCTAGCGATGAAATGCCTAAAATGAGTTCCATATGTGTTTCGCTTTAATCGAATATTTTTCCTTTCCTAAGAATGAATTCTCATCGTTCATCTTAGAATTTCTGGTGAGTGAGTTCGTTATTATTCGTGCAAATGGAAAATTTGTGAGAAAAATTATTTTGGTAGTGTAAATTGACAAAGCTGTGAGCGTTTGAGAGACTCGAGTTCTTTTTCTGTTTTAGTTCGACGTTCATTGTCGATTAAATAATTTCTCTCTTGAATTTTTTTGTATGTTCGTGTTGTACAATAATTGTAAAATAAAGATTTCCGTAAGGCACTGTTCCTGACTGAAATATCAAAAGTATGTGATGTTATAATTTCTTGTTTGTTCGTGAATATTGATAAAGATTATTTGTTATCATGAATTTTAAATTTCGATAAAGTTTTGACTGTTGCGGATTGTGCGTTTCTATGAGTTAGTTTGCTGAGAAATTGGTTGTCAGTGTGAACTGAGGAAAAAATATCAAAATATCAAAGTTAGACTTCATGCTAGATGGATCAATAACCGTGAAAAGCTGATACATATTTATTTTGTATTTCGATATTAAACCTTATTTTGTTGTCGCTTGACTTAAATTTTATTTCTTGATTCCTGTTTCAACTCTTTGTTTTATTTCGATTTTCGTGTTCTCTTCGTCCTCAAAAAAAATTCTCCATACTCCTTTCAGTTGATGTTTGTACTTTTTCCCACCATATATCGTCAGCAGAAAACAAAAATATGTATATCATATTTTTTTTTAAATAATTTTTTCTGGTTTTGACTCACAGAAACAAAACACTAAGGAGTGAAATTCAAACTGAATAAGATTCGTCTCTCGATGTTTCTTCATTCTGAGACTACTTTTATGATGATAACCACCAACACCCCCTCCTGTCGTTCCAATACCCATTTCTCATTTTCATCTGCATTAGATTTGTAACAATTTCGGTATCGGCTGGATGCTTTGGTTTTTCTCTAACTGAGGACTCTTAATACTGCAGTAAAATGAATTTTAGCCCCCAAACTATATTACCCTGTTTTTTGAAGTTATTCAAAGTCAGTGTGCGAAGATTGCTTGAAATTCGATGGTCAAGGCCTGTTTAATATGAATTTTTCAATTTCATGTAATAGTGCAGTAAATGGAATAAACTGAACTCATCACCATTTTTAGTCAGACTTCGCTGACAGATTATGAACTCTTTTATGGTAACGATTTCCTAATTTATTTTCTTCAGAGATTGATCAATTGGAGCGAGAATTTTGTAATTTCCAAACCCTAACGTTTGGCATTAAAAAACGAAACAAAAAGTTATTCCTACCGAAAACCAAACGAAATTATTCCCTGCCACATGCTCCACTAGTATGCATAAAAGAAAACTGGAATTTTTCAAACTTGCTTCAAACAAGTTTACTATATGGTTTTCAAGCTTTTGACTTTGAACCTGCAATATTCGAGAGGAAAAACTCCTTCAACCAACCCTCCACTATTTTTGGACTAGCGGAACTAATTTATCAAGTGAATAATTGCTATCAGCTATGACCTATGGGTACAATATATGCTGGACAGAAGGCGAGTTTATTGAAAAATGCACGCCTCGTTATCTTTGTACCGAAGGAAACAGGAAATTCGTAGTTATTGTCGATTGTTGAATGTTTAGCCGAAATTGTATATGCAGTATATTATACTGGGTTACTGTTCTATATTTGTGGCCTCTGACAAACGTACGTATAGATACACGTAAAGAATACATTTCATGAAGTCCTTCGTCTAGGTTTTTTTTTACACTTTTTAGAGAGATTATTTAAAATGTGAATGAGGTGCACTGAAGAGGTTGCTCAAGTATTACAAACGCGTGCTACTGTAGAATGAAGATATTTCATCAAAATATAAGAGAAAATGTAGAAAATTTCACGTATATCATGCATACTCGCACTTTGCAATTAAAATGGCCGAAAATGCATTAGAATTTTAGAAAAAATATTCTGAGTGCTAGTATGTTACGCGAGGGAAAGATTTTAAGTGGTTTTTAAAGAGGAAACAGTGATATGGCTTTAAAAATCTGTTGAACTGCACTTTTCTGTTTGTATTTTTGGTGAAAAATCAAACTAAAGGGAAGGCTACCATTGAATGATTCAGTTCATGAATTTTGTATTTCACCCAACTGTGTCATAAATGATGCAAAAATGAAACGCGTAATAGAAAAATCCGTTAATGTGAAATTTTTTAAAGGGTTTTTTATTTTTCTATCAATTCGAAAGCGTTTTGCACTTTTACTCGTAGCGTTCTCGACAAATTTTCCACAAATTTTTCCAGTAAATCGTAGTCGTCACTCGTTTTTTGTGGGATGCTTCTGTCGTATATTGATATTATTGTTGATTAAATTAAATCTTTGAGAAATTGAAATATTGGTTTCGAAAAGGTGTACATGAAACGATTTTCTGAGCGCGTGATCAAATTGTTAGCTCTGTTGAAAATTTATTTTAGATATTTCGTTAATCACTGCTCATGACATGATCGATGCAAATGCAAAATGGGCTGGTATGCATGCAAGTTGTTTGCGTTCGGTGTGGTTGAGATTTTTTCTCTTTTTGGAGCACGCATGAACGTTTTCAGTTCGGCGATAGTATTTACACAGCAAATCGTGGTTATTATCTGGATCATTAATCGCAGGTGCCGACGCGACGTCTGTATTGAAATTTGTTTTCCTTTTAACATTTCACCGCTTATTTGATTGTATCGTATCGTTCTTATCGTTGAAAACAAAAACACGAGGAATACTGTCTGGAAAAGAGAAAACACTGTAATATACCATGCTTAGAGTCTCCTAGAAGTTTAGCCACTCGACTGGTTTCGTTCCGAAAAATAGGTACCTATATACTAAGGTACCTATATACTACCATTAATCTCACCAAGTTTAAAAGGGGAGGAAAGAAAGTGGGGATTATCATAAGGTGGAACCTTTGCATACGTAGCGTCCGGAACGTTCAGTTTAGTAATTTTTCATTTGACAGTGGTGATTCTTGATGATAAAACCAACCCAGTGTGTCAGAATACACTTATGAGAAAAACTCATGGAAAACAAAGGGAGAATAACGCTGTGTAAATTGTTAGTTATTGTAATTTGAGAGTTTTTTTTCAAAAATCAAAACAAATTTTCACTTACGAGTTACTCGGCGTGATTCTAAATACTTTTTTTTAACCATACGAATCCTACACAAAGGAGTAGCTAGGAAATTTTCCAGGGGGCAAAGCAAGTTTTATCAAAGTAGAGATCAGCTAAGGAGGTTAACAGGCAGCGATATAATTAGGAATTTGCCGCATCGGACTATTCAATAAGTTACCTTCAACTGCAACAGGGTTGTACTCAGGATTTACCTCTAGAGGGGGTTTTTATGGGGTAACAAAATAATTAAAAAAAATTTTTGTTATTTTCTGGGTTCTGGAACATTCGCGTATAGAGGACTGTTTTTGTTTTTTGGGTAGATGGGGAAGTTTTCAGTGATTCCGGTGGATATATAAGGCCTTGGCCCACGGTGTAATTATTGTATAAATAGTTTGAAAATTAATTTCCATCTGTAATTTTTCCACTCCAAAAACTTAACCATGTTGGAATGAATAGTCCTTGTCGCCCTAGTTGCGCCGCTAGTAACAAGCAAATTCAAAAGTCTAGTCACAGTCAATTTTACAGGCTGTGTAAAAAGCATTCTATTATACGACTGACCCAGTGAGTTGAAGTATAGATTTTGAGTTAATATAGGATCAAGGATGTAGCCAGAATGGCTTAGGGGGGAAATTGCCCCCCTGAATTTCCCCAAAAAAAAGCCAGCTAAAAAAGAAAAAGAAATGTGGAAGCTTTTCTGCATCCATAATATCAGTGATATATGTAAGTAGAAATGAAGAAATAATAAGAAAAAATTGAGCTATCCAGCATGATTTTTAAGTGGGTTTTCAAAGAAAATCTACTTATTTTTCGTTAAGCAAGTCAATTGTTTTATTTAATAAAAGCTAACTATAGGTATGTAACGAGAATATTGGTTACAAAATAATTAAATACTCGTAAATGTTAAAAGGTTGTATTGAACAAGATATAAAACAGAGAAATACTAAAAAGTAAGTTACGTAAGAATAATAAGGTTAACATAAAAGGTAAAGATGATAATGTAAAGAAGAGATAAAATGTACATAGTTACATGAGTTTTTATAATTAGAAGTTCTGGGAGGAGAATATGGCGATTTCTTGAAGAGTGGAAATGGTAGTGATATGATTGGAGAGTTATGACAATACAAGTTTAGATATTGTCCAATAGGAGTTTAAGGAAATGACATAAATGGTGATTTTGGGTATTTGCAATATCTGCAGAATGGTTTCATAGAAAAGAGTTGTTATGAAAAGTGTATTTATGTTTGTTTATAAACATTGAAAGTAGAATAAATGAGTCAGTAAAGGCAAGTGAAGACTTGTTTACATGATGTCAATATAATGAGAATTGTTTCAGGTGATTGATATATATGTGAAATACATATATAAGAGAGAAATATTATGAATGATACGAAATTATCATTACAAGGTAATATTTTTTTTCTTGGAAATATTGTAAATTTCTTTATGTTAAATTCATTAGAAAAAAAAAATTTTTTTCAATGAATGCTTTTTGCACAGCCTGTAAAATCGACTGTGACTAGACTTTCGAGTTCGCTTATTATCAGTGGCACGCAAGGGGGTACTCATTCCCAGGTAGTTGAGTTTTGGGAGTGGAAAAATTATAAATGGAAATTAATTTTCAAATTATTCATATAATAATTATACTTTGGGCTAAGGCCTCATGTATCCAACGGAGTTATTAGAAACTCTCCTATCTACCCAAAAACCAAAAACGTTCTTCTATATATAAAACTAAAACCCAGAAAACACCAAAAAATGTTTAAAATTTTTTTGTCACCCTATAAAACTCCCTTTAGAAGTAAATCCTTAGTACAGCCCTGTTGCAGTTGAGAGCGGCATATTGACTAGCCCTATGAGGCAAATTCCTAGTTTTTTCGCTGCCTGTTAATCCCCCTAGCTGGTCTCTATTTCGATGAAACTTACTTTGCCTCCCCCCTGAAAAATTTTTTAGCTACGCCCTTGATTGTTGGTCAATAGAGAACTGTAACAATTACAGTCTCTGACAATCAGTTAAAGAAAAAAAAAATTATCACACCGTCGGAGGTTCAAAGTTTTTTGTAGGAAAAAACATGAAAAATTTATCAGTTTTATGTCTTACATTTAAAATAATTAATCTGATAACCAGGTAAATAACTCAGTCGAAGTCTAAAAAAACTACTAAACTCAGCCAAAAAATAGTAAAAAGAAGAAGTGAGCGTCGAAATTTTTGTCCTTTATCAGTCGTGTCCGAATCAACTATGTAGTATTATCCTGCATGTGCATTAGTATTTCTCAATTAGACGAAGGGGTGTCGGAGGTTTATTTCCTGATACCCGCAATTTCTCCTTGTAATTAATTACGTTTACATTGTATTTTTGGATTTCACTTCGTTAATGAAGTTCGAATAGTTTTTGATATTTATCAGTTTTATTTGAAATGTTCGGACCACTATTTTGTTCGCAGTTATTTTATTTTCTACAAAGCTAGATGGACCATGATATTATTCGTTCTTTCCTAGTTTATATTCGAAAGTGGAAGGTCGAGTAAAAGTCGAATTTTATCTCTCAAATTTATTACCACTGATAAATTGAAGAAACGTCATAGTTTTGGTAGTTTTTCACTGTGTACATACTCTGTTATCGTAAACACTCATTTTGGCTTAAATTTTCACTATGAAATAAAAACATTGATGATCCCCTTGTCTAGTCTATTTAGTTTTGTCCTTTTATTAATTTTTTGTGGCGATTACTTCGTGAAAACTTAATATTTTCTTAGAAAAGCGTGCTAAATATTTTTCGCTTGTCAGCAATCACGTCACATCATTGACTTACTGCTTTCATGTTCTTGGCTTGGTGAAAATTTTCATTTTATCTGCCTATATCCAATTCGGCCTCGGCTCGCCATTCGCTGCGAATCTCTTTTATAGCATGAATTTCTGGCAAGAGTACCACGAATAATGAAATTAAGGGAGCAACCCTTCGGATTATCGAACATCTCCTGCATTATTCGCTCCAGAAATAGAAAATGGGGTTACCGTATACCTTAAATTCGTTCGTAGGGTTTACGAAGATGAGATTATGGATATAAATATTTTGAACTCTTTGAAGCTTATTTTATTTTATTTTGTAACTATTTTTGTATGACACCTTTGTATAACTCGGAAATTTTTTCCACGATTGGATAGATAGAGTTTTTATGAATGAAACTTCGTTCTACTTGTACCATGGTAGAAATTTGATGTTGATAATCATGGTATTCAATGATGAGCTCATTGCGTACGTGCAGAATACTCTCAGAAAAATTTGAAAATTTCAAGAGTATGCCCGGAATTTTCTCAGTAAGTTCTTCAAAAGACTTTTTGGTTAGCAAATTTGAAATCCATTGGAAATTATTATCGTTTTTGTTTGTTGTCTGGAAATGAATATATTTTTATTCAATTTTCTTGAAAATTGGGTATGAAAATTGATCTCAAGAAATGGTAGGATTGGGTACGATGAAAATTGACCGTTTCATTTGAAAAGAAAACGAATAGTGCCATTTTCCCATCTTGACCTAATTTTTTTAAATTTATATATGAACTGTTATCCCAGTTTCACATATATAGTGTCTATTTATCGGTGTTTCCCTTCATGCCTCATTTTAACAACATTTTTTGGCCATAAATGTTTCTACAATTATTTCAATCAAAAATTTAACCATATCAAAAAATATACCCTGTGATGTATCACTCAGTAATTTAAAAAAAAATTACTTTAATTATTCTTCTTATGTTCCAAAACGGTCCACGAATTGATTTAATCCAAAATTTAGACTGAAAATTTGAATTCAGCACCCCCCTGAAATATCATACGATGTATCACTGGATAGTATGAAGAAATTAACTCAACCCTTTTCTTGTAGACCCAAATGAAACCTGACAGGAAAAAAAAGTAACCAACACAGAGAATAATAGCTATGTTTGTAAAGAACGGATTCTGTAAATCAGATTCGGATTTTGGGGTGCTATTTTGTAATTATCTGTGTTGTTAAAGTGAGTTATGTTCTCATATTCACAGAATAGCACCTCAAAATCTACAAAGCTAATATCCGCCTCACTAACCAGTAGATAATGAAAAAAAAGTGAGGTAGAATTTTTTTTGATTTTCTTTTACTGGTTTTCGTTGGTTTTAAGAAATGTTTTGTCCCTTTTCTGTTTTCATAGATGGTAAAAATTCGTAACTTTGCCTTCAAGAGGGCTACGGACTTTCAGGATGTGTAAACCTTCCTTGGAATAACACCATTTTTTATGGAAAATTTCTTACAAATCCGTCAAGTGGTTTGGTAGAGAGAGTGTTTTTACAACTGTTTGTAGCTCTTAGTATTTTATAATATGCAGATATAAAGATAGTGATTTGTGTATGTATGTATGTATACCCATAATTTCGTGTTCACGTTTTTGAGAAAACTAAAAAAAGATAGGGCTGAAATTTTTACAAAAAATTGTCTTCAAATATGAGCAGGTTTAAAAGAAGTTTGGTGCCTTTTGGTTTAGTAGTTTCAGAGTAAACTGGAAAAAAAATTCCTGAAAAAGCCGTTTTTCCAAGATTCTGAGAAAATGACAAAAGGGATTGTGCTGAAATTTTTACGATAGATTGTCCTTATGTATGACTAGGTCTGATGGGAAGTTGTTAATTATTAGTTCAATAGTTTCGGCGAAAATTTGAAAATGAAAAATTCCTGGAAGATTGGTTTTTAGTAATAGAACATCTGTAAAGCGAGATATTGATAACCACCGATAGTTTTTTGTAATATTTTACCTGAAACCTCAATTAATTATTGATTGATCGATATGTTTGTCAGATATTGATAACTATTGATAGTTTTAAGTCTTGAAATTTAGTTACTGTAATTTTCCATTCAGTGACGGACGACTGTAGGGATATAAATTTATTAACATACAGGGTTATTAATGTTATCATGCATCATAGGAAATTAACATTGTGGTGCGTGATAAAATGAATAACCCTGTATATTGAATACATATTTTTAACAGCTCTTATTTATTAATTTTGAATAGAATTTAATTATGTGTATTAACATGGCGAACTGGGTTTTTAGCGATTTTTCACGACAGTTTTTTTTTTCCCTATTTCCTGTTCTTTATTTTTTGAGGGGATATTCTGAAGAGTTTTCACGAGCTCATCGCTGTTGGTACTGTTTCTCACTCGTTTTATCTTCACAATTTTAACTTTCCTAATTTTACGGTTTTTGTATTATCGTCTGTCTTGCGCAAATGAGTATAATATTAGCTTAATTGTTGTAGCAGTCGTTGTCAATGCTGTCGACTTGAATCAAAAATATGCGTGAATGC
Organism: Ericerus pela; assembly: GCA_011428145.1. Taxonomy (NCBI): domain Eukaryota; kingdom Metazoa; phylum Arthropoda; class Insecta; order Hemiptera; family Coccidae; genus Ericerus; species Ericerus pela. The sequence goes on along the minus strand of WOFM01000576.1, from coordinate 251,652 downwards.
GTTTACGGTTTTGGAAACAAATGAAATGCGCTTTCTTCAACAAATGAAATATGAAACTCTGTACTTCTTTTCGCATAAAACTCCTGAACCTATGTGATGACTAACGGCTTACAATAGACAAAAATAATATAATTTAAGATTTAATTTCTGGCGAACACGTACCAGAGATTATCGATAACCAATGTGGAAATGTTTTTTTCTTTTTTTTCCTCGCAACTATATTTTTGTCTCCCTACTATTTGCTTTCTACATCCATATTTTCTTGTTATTGTGTAATTAATTTTTTTTTCCATACTAAATTTCGTGGCTCAACATTGGTTGTCCTTTGCGCATTATATCATTATTACTTTCTAACAATATTCCTCAACTACTTACCTTTCACAAGTTTTGGAGAAGACGTTATTATTTATTTTCATGTTACGTAACGATCGAGAATTTCATCTTTACTAATTTTACTATCCTCAGCCCTTCTACATTTCTTTGCAGTATGAAAACAACGAAATGAAATTCGCTGATCAACTAGGTATAGCTTTTCCAATTAATTTTACTGGTAAAGTTTATCTGTCCTGCAAGTTGCTTAGTGGAGCTTTTTTCGGCCAATAGCTGACTTTTAATTGAATTTCTCAACTAATCCTCATTTTAGCTGAAAATTTACTAGTTTAATTTTAATTTTATTTTGTAGTTTATTTTAAAAACCTAGTTTTCCCGCGGCCGAAAATTCAAACGCTAATATTTTTTTTGTTTTTTGCTGTTCATTATCGATTTTTTTTTCTCAACATAGAATTTTGTTCAAAGTTAGCTCGCAGAATTTGTACATACTAATTGCTCTCAAATAGACAGACATACATATATTTAAAACTTCCCTGGTAAATAGTTTTATATCAATAGTAAATGCTAATTTATCATTATTGTGAACTATTTTTAATTAGATTTTTGAAAAAAATGTACTTACTAAAATTGACCGAGTATTCGGATCCAAGGGTGGGAGTGGGAACGTTTTTCGTTTCATGATTTTCTGAACATTTCGACCATATTTTTTGAAAATTTATTTCTTTTTTATGTAGCCTCTTTTGCGTTGAGTCCATTTCTAGGAGTAATTTTGATCGGATGGTTTCGAAATTTGAAACACATATTCGAATCCTCCTAAGGAAGAACCCTGTAGTTTTTAGTCTGGATCGGGCTTATTGTCCGCTCGGTAGGTCAGTTTATATGCAATTTTTATTGAACAGCGTACAGGTCGCAATTTTCAATCGATGGCCTGAAATTTGGTATACATAATATGTGCTTTAGGTAAAGGACAATACCTACCAATTTTTGTGTGGATAGCTCTTACGGTATGTCTGATGGGGAGATTTTGTTGCAGTTTTGGCAGATTAATGGCTCTAAAAGGAGTAATTTTTAAGCTATCGTTACAAACTTTGGTACATGTATTGATTTGAAGTATACCTAACATGCTTCCAAATTTGGTTCCTATTGGCGTAATGCTTGGTTGCCTGGTGCTGTTATAGGTTCTAATTTTTCATATTATCCAATAAAAGTCGCAATTCTCTTTCAATAGTCACGAAATTTGGTACAAAGAGTATCTCCCATGCAAGGATCAGACCTACCAGTTTTTTGATTTTGATTGATGTATTTGTTCCCAACTTATTAGCTATTCAATGTGATTTTCCCTCTTGTACCCTTTTCATAATGGTCCTGAAAAATTCATTTTCTAGCTTTTATCGAGAAAACTACTCGTTTTAACCTAAAAACAACCCGATTTCAGAAAAAGGTCATTTTCGCACACCCCGCTCCCGATGCTATACACTAGATTTGAACGCGGACACTAAAATCTCCGTTAATATTTTCGTAACCAGAACGTAGACAGCTGAACTCTACTTCGTTTTGCAATGTAGGATATTTTTTTTCTCATAATTTTTTTTTCATACATATATATATAAAATCCACAATATTCTCGTTACTACAGGAAAGAAAACCATCGAATTATTTCCTAAAATTTTGACCATTAGAACTTGGAACAAAAAAATAATGATTTTCGACACATTTATAAAATATTTAGAAAACATGATACTTAATCAGTATATTTTGTCGCATGAATCGTATTTGTGGGATATTAGTAATTTTTTGCAAAAAATATATATTCCTTTATTAGAAGAATGTTGGTGATGGAGGTGATTTTTAAACAAAGCAAATCTACTTTTTCTTGCGAAGCTTGTTGCGTAAAAGTTTTTTACTAATAGGTTCACTGTTTTAATGAACATCTCTAAAATAGGTTTATATTTTTTTAGTATTTTAATTTTAATTTACTGTTCTGCTCGGGTCGAATCTATTTCGACGAAAAAAAATTTTTTTTCTGTCTCTATAAAACCTGTCGTTTTTTTCTTTGCTCAAAAATTTTTTTCATTTAAGTAGGTCATTATTGGTGAAAATTCGTGTTAGGCTCTTCTAAATTAATTTCGGACGAAAATACATTTCTGTAACATTTTTTTTTTCTTTCGCGTTTATTCTTTCAGACGCAATTAACGAAAAGAGAAGTTGCGTATGTAAAACCAAAGATGGTAGTTCCAAAAAAACTTGTGTTCGTACCACTATTGTGCGTGCAAAAAGTTGACGATTGTCCAATAACGCAAAAAATATAATGCGCCATTGTCAGGAAGCCGAAATAATTTTTCTATCCAGTAAAAATTCGTGCTCAGCAAATGAAATTTTGTTGTAGAATTTTCGAAAATATTTTTTTATTATTGCTTAAAGAATAAGTTGATTGAGCGATCGAAAGAAAGCGGTGAGCGGGGAAAATGTGTTCTGGCACATATTCCTAATTCATGCATGTACTACAACGTACATAGCATGATATTGCGACTGCAGTTGGTTGCATCGTGTGCGTTTTCATTTCTCATTCGATATAATTGTGGAAAACGGAAATGAAATGAAATAAAAATGGTTACTTTAATTCGTCTAGATATCTATCACATTGTAGCTTTATTTTACTTATTTATTTATTTTTATTATTTTTATTTTTTTATTCTTTGCTTTGTATGTAAAAGTTGTTACTTTATAAATTTTTTTTTTTTTTGCTTTTGTCGAACAGAAGATTCGAGTAAATTTTCTCCCGAACCAACTGAGACGAGATGGCCTCAATTATTGGCTTTAGCATTCACCGTAACCTGCGTGTTGGTGTTATTGGGATGCTTGAGTTGCTGCAAGCAGCGGACTGGATTCAAGGTATTTTTCACTTCCTTTTTCAATGAAAAATGTATAATACATTCTATATTAATTATTATGGTATGAATGGCATACGGAATAATAACCGCTAGGTGTGTTGGGTGGTTGAGTCGTATATTCCAAAAACGGGTGCATTTTACGTGGGGACACTTGAATATGCGTGGTGTTTGTGCAGTATTTTGTGTGAGAGAATACGCAAGGTTAATGGTTCTAACGGTTTATTAAAGGGTCACTCTTTCCCAGTTACTCGGTTTTGCATTAACGCTTTTTACTATGCTAATTTGATTACCCCTTATTAACCCCCATCATTTCATGTTTACTTGTTTCAAGCAAGATTAGTGAAATATAATACTTTACTAATTACTACGAATTATAAGTTTCTACTCGTAATGTGGAAAAATTGTAGGGAATTAATGTGTTGACGATTTTTTTTTTTTTTTTTTGTCAAGTTGGGTACTAGATTTTTGAAGATATACTTATGGACCGTTTCCCTTTATTTTTTTTGGAATCTGCAGAAAAGAAAAGGTGAAACATCTGGTTTTTTACTTAATCGTTATTATGATTTGCTTCAATTTTTTATTTTTCCCCCATTAATTTTCGAAAAGCTCCGCTATTCTATCATTCGTAATAATCTTTCATTATTATTCCCTGCCTTCTGTACACTCTAATTCACATTCTATTCAATTCGTTGTGTTAAACAAAGAAAATCTGTCCATAAAATCGTTAATTTTATCATCTGATAATATATCTTTTGATATATTTTTTTATCATCAACTTAATGCCTTCAGGCTCCTATCGCTGCCTTACGAGTTCTACATTTTGTGTTACTGAAAACAACCACCAAAAAAAAAAAATTGTGATAATTAAATGAACTGATTTAAAAATCCGTAAGTCATTTCCTGCTTTGAAAAGGAATACTAAACCGAAGGATTCACTTATTCATGAACCATATTTCAAAACAGTTTTTATTAGTGTGTTATGTATACCCCTCCACTTACCAAATCTTTACGTCCTCAGGCACTGTGAAGGCTTCTTGATTAGAGATAGGCGCTGTGTGCAAAAATTTATGGTTAAATCATCGATTATTATGAAAAATATATAGATTTTCTTTCTCAGTCAAAGGTAAAGGATCGACAAGATCTATCGAGATCTTATTCTTTTCATACCATAAATTCAAAGTTCTTTGCATTTGAACGCTGTGCAGTTATTAAAATTATTCGAAAACTTTTTCGAACCTCTGGTTCCATTGAATGAATGATCAAAGAGCCGAGAAATGCCATATTAAATTTCTCAGATTTTGCATCATAATTTCGATTATAATTTCGATCTGGAGTGGAATCACGACTAAAGTGAAAAATATTTGCGATAACGGTGCTAAAAATTCCGATAAAGTCCTCGTAGCAATTCTTCCAGTTGAATTCTGTTGGAAAAGGACCTTACAATCTTGCAAAAAATGTGTTTTTCTTTTCTCTAAGTCCCCTAAAAAATTAAATAACTGACTGTTCAAATTTTTGTTATCAGAATATGCTTCCCTAAATGTTCTGTCCCCCCTTTAGACAGTAGAATCGTGCGTGCGTCCATAGAAATATTTAAAAAATAATGCTTATTCTGAACGAATCAATGGTTAAAATATTTCACCAACAATAATAGTCGAGATTTATACATTGATTAATTTCATTTTAGTTAATTTTATTTTCATGATAAGTGTTTATACTTTTGTATTCATATCAGTCTTACTGTGTGTACAGTACCTGATTATTTTTCCGCGTTTCAGTACTTGTTTTAATCGTCAATAAAAGAAAACCTGAATAAATCTTGAAGTGATGGCTTGTTTCTGTGTAAATCGTAATTTAGCCGTGTAGCTAAAAGCTTAAAACGGTGGATAGTTTACCAAAAAAATGAAATTGAAAAAAATCTTTCCTTGAGTAATTTTCTAAGTGAAGAATTTCAATTCGTTTTTCGAATTTTTTCTCTTTGTATCTTGTTCATTTCTAAACGTTGTGCATCTGTTGAAATAATTTCTAGTTTAGAACACCATAATCATATATATATTAACTTATTTGCTCTCATTCCGTGTAGATGCGCGGTTATGGGTCGCATTGAATTAACTTCGAGTTAATTTCAAGCTTTCTGTCTGTAGATATTGTGATCATTCCAAAATTGGTTCGGTGCCGTATTTTTGTAGGTAAAATTAATTTGTAAGCTCTAGTCTCTCGAATAAAATTAAATCGTTATTTGAAAAGCTGTATGGACAATTGCTATTGTATTTTGCATTGGCAAATGTGATGATCGAATAGTGAAGATGTGTTTTTACTAGTTTATCCTAAATTTATTTTCTGACTACATAGAAAATCCAACGATAGTAATTATTATTTACGTCCGCTTCGGATAGACTACCCAATCCGTCAGCATGATTCGCGTAGATGAAATTTACCCGAAAACTTTACTTTCGCTTTGATTTCTTCATTATCTTCTCCTATTTCAAATTCAAAATTCCTTTCAAAGGTTTTTATTGCGGTGTGAAGACGCGAATATTTTCGGTGAAATGTGTGCTTTGTCGAATATTGTTTTTACAATGTTTCATATTCTGCTATCGTCTATTTTGGTGACGTAAAGACTGTCTTTTTACATGAGCTATAAAATTTTAATGGTATTGTTTACAGTATTTTTTGAAGGTTTTTATGCTTGAAATATGACTACATTTTGATACGACTGAATAAATCTGTCGTTTCACCATGCCGTTCATCTTTCATATTAGAAGAATTGAGACCCACGACATTTAAAAATTTAATTTCATATTTGACTTCAACGAGTCAAATTTAGAATATCTATTCGAAAAAAAAAAATACTATCCGCAGCTGGTAAAAATTGAAATTGCTTTGTATAAAAATTGTAAGGGTAAAAGTGTTTAAAACTATTTAACTCTCTAAAATTTGGAATTTTAGTAAATGAACTTGCAAAGTTTGTTCAGTCAGTCGTTAGTCGGATTATAAATTTTGTGTAGAAATTCCCGTTCAAAATCATTAATACGAGGAAGACTTCTTATTTCTCGTCTTTCCCATTTTTATCGTGTTTCGATGGAAATTTCGCCCATTGCAAGACTTTGTACGATGCTCCATCAGATGAGAAATGAATGATTCAAATGTTAAATCTCTTGTACCATTTTTTAATTTAAACTGTAGACAATTTCTGTGTCTCATTTTCTTATTGGGAGTGAAATGTTTAATTTATTGTTTGCATTTTGTTCTGGAATTTTCTTATTTATGATCAAATATTTGCGGACGAAGACACATCTTTTTTTGGACTGTTCGCCACTCTCCTTTTCATTTCGAGCACCTACCTTATTAGTCCAGTCAAATCTTACAAAAAAAAAATTAGCACACAAACTTGAACTATATAGGGTTGTTGAGTGAGTCCCTTAGATTAACATACCAAAAGTTTCACCCTCCCCACCTCTTGCATTTTTATGGAGGAGGTATTTATCCCCACAATTTGGTTTTTTGCGTTTTACTCCGCAAATTTTGATTTTCGGATAAAAATAGGTCGCTACGAAATTATTCAACATAAAATTTCCTACAAAGTATGTCACTTAAAATTTTTTGTCCGATGCCTCCCTTTCCCTCCCGAGAGTCTTGAAAACAACCATTTTTCAGTGATATGTGTTTAATAGCATTATATGGGAGATATAACACGTAATTATTGTACTATGTAAATAGTTCGTAAACCCAATACATATTTTCCAACAATCCCCACTCCCTTCCATTGCCCCTTCTTACAAAAAAGGTTAAATGCAGTTTTTTCTCGACGCCCCCTTTTCCTCCATAAATTCCTGAAAACAACCATATTTCAAGACTCTGGGGGGAAGAGGACATCGTATAAAAAACTGTGAAGGTGGCGAGGATAGTGAGGAATTTTGGAAAGGAAGTAGATGGGTAGAAAATATGTATTGGGTTTGCAAATTAATAACCACATCGTATGATAATTACGAGTTATATCTCCCATATAATTCTGTTGAACATATTCATTGAAGAATGGTTGTAATAAGGTACATGTGACTTTATTTTGTAGGAAATTTTGTGTTGAACAATTTGGTACTGGTCTGTTTTTATCACAGAATCAAAATTTGCGGAGAAAAACGTGAAAAACCAAATTTTGGGATATAAACACGCCTCTTCACAAAAATGCAAGAAGTAGGGAGGGTGCAACTTTTAGTATGTTATTCCAAGACGCCCAACAACCTCAAAAGTAGTTAAAGTTTGTGCTTTTTTTTTTTTTTTTTTTTTTTAATTATTTTGATTTTGATTTGAGTACATTATATGGTGAAGTGTTTTCTTTATCTTACTCGATTGCTGCCATAGTCATGCTCTATGAACTGTGAAAATTTGACGAATGTTTGACAAACATGCAAACTGTTTTGAAATGGTTTAACAAATTTACAAACTGTTTTGAAATGGTTTCAAAAACATAATATATTTGTGTTAATTGAGTTTTGAAAATACAATCGGCGTCGCCATTCATCTTGAGATTATTACTTCTCATTCTTGATCATAGTGTGCTTTTCGTGTCGTTTTTCTTTAGACGATACACCCTCTTTCAGTGTATTCATTTCTAATTCAGTTTACTTGCAATTAACTTTGAATCGTGGCTCTGTTTGTTTCTGTGAACGTGTTCATTGAGCTGGGAGTATTTTCTAAGCTCATTCTATTGTCACTTCGAGACGGGTATATGAATATTAAAATATTTAACCTTCGTTCAAAAAATTCTAACAAGAACGAATGCTGTGCTCGCATTTAGATTGCGTTGAGGCATATCGTCGCGTGTATTCGAGTACATACTCGTGTCCTTTCCCACAAGTGTACGATAATATTGCGAAACTATATTTTATTTTTAATTAACTACACGTCGACCAGTTAGGATGATGTGTTCATTCATATCGAATATTTCAGTTTTAAAAATTGAATATGTGTGCGAGCTAGGTGTTCAAATGGGAGCGCTAAAGTTACGCGAAAATCTCCTGGGGAGTGGACCAGTTCCGCGCTAAGTCTATTTTCTAAAAAATCATAAAGTTCCGCGCGTTTTAACAATACAGTTTCGCGTATTTTTCTTAACCCTAGTAAACTTTTGGCACCATTTTTGAAAATTTGTAGTATGTATTTATGTTTGTATGTATGTATGTATGTACAATTCCTATTAAAACAATACAGGATATCATTTTTGTTCCATAGTCATGAAATTTGGATCAAACACTAGTACTAAGTCATGAAAAAGACCATTCAAATTTAGTACTGATTGGTAGTTTTACAGTACGTCATATATGGGCGATTATGTTACATTTTTGACAGCTTAATGGCTCCAAAATGAATAATTTTCAAGAAATAGTTCAAAATTTGAAACACAAATTGATTGAAGACTATTCTAAGGTACTATCAAATTTGGTTGCGATTGGCTTTATGGTTTATGCCTTTGGGCTGTTGAAGAGGCTAATTTTTTATGTCAGACTCAATAAAAGCTGCAGTTTTTGTTCAATAGGCATAAAATTTAATTAAAACATTACCTTTAATATAAGGATCAAATCTACCAATTTTGGTTTCAGTTCGTCAGTTAGTTCCCAAGTTATTAGATATTTAGTGTGATTTTCTCTTTTTTCCCAATAATCGCCCTGAAAAATAAATGTTTGTCTTAATTGTGAAGATTGTATACCATGTGGAACTGATACATTAAAATGCGAGGAACTGATACATTGAAATGAATGGAACTGATACATTGAAATGCGTGGAACTGATATATTAAAATATGTGGAACTGCTATATGAGATAAGGCATGTTTTGACTATTCACATGGAACTGTTATCCGCCCATTTAAATGCTTTTGTGGGTCAGAAAATGGATTGCGAGTTGAAAATCTAAATTCAAATATCATGTCATTGATGACGTAAAACTTCATTTTTTGCAGATTTTTGAACCCTCTGATTAAAATTGTGTGATTTAGTGAAGTTGGGGTTGAGACTTGGGACTAAGATTATAGTTTTTTCATTTCTTATAAAATCCAGGATTTTTGCCCAAAAATCAGAAATTCATACATCTTTATATATATGTGTGTGTAAGGAGCAAAAACCAAATTCACTCAATGAGCGAAAAAAATGCTCAGAATGCGTTCTCTCATTTAAAAATTCTCATAACACAAAAATTTGTGTTTTGGCTGTTTTTTAATGCTCAGAATATGTTCTGAGCTATAGGCTAATAGAAATTTGTGTTGTGGCATCAGCCTAAATGCCCAGAATGCATTGTGGAAGTTTCTTAATTCCATAATTTATTCTTTGTGCATTTGCATGGTGGGGATAAAAGTAAAACTGTTCACATTAAAATACTAAATGCCTAAAATGTAGAGAGGCGGTTTTGCAACCCAAAATTTTGTGATCCTGTGATAAAAATGTGATGCTATTCCAAAAAAAAACGAATGACACGAGTGTTGAAAGAATAGGATTTCATTTTTATCAGCAGATCCCAAAAACATGCGTCGTCAAATGTTTCTCTACATTTTTGGTGTTTTTTTTTTGTATTGTGAACCGAGCTTAAGGCATAGAATACATTGTAGAATGGAGAAACTTCCACAATCCTTTCTGTTCATTTAGGGTAATACCACATCACAAATTTTGTGTTGTGATATTAGCCTATAGCTTACTGAGCATTTAAAAATAGGCTGAACAAATTTTTGCCTGCTGGTAATTTTTAAATGACAGAACCCGGTCTAAGATTTTTTTCACTCATTGAGCGAATTTGGTTTCTACTTCTAAAATATACATAATTATATTTGTATTCGTACGTATATATGTATGTATGTAGGTATGTAAGTACATACGTATGTATGTATGTTATTTTTGTATGCATGTATGTATTTACGAATATAAGGTACATTTATCTTGTGAGCATAATAAAGCTGAAATTTGGTAGGAAGCTGGTTCTTAGCCAAAGTCTTTATAGAATATACAAGTCTTTTCACTACGCCGAAAAATAGACTAATCAAATTTATTTATATAAATCACCATTGCAGCCCCAATTTAATGTGATATTCCCCAAAGTATTTGTTTAATTCCATAATAATTACATTGTAATCAAGTTACGAAAACAATTTTGAGAGAATCTTTGCTCATAGAGAGCTGAAATTTTGCAGAGACATTTTCATATGTAAGGTCAAAATTCTGTGAAAATTTTATGGAAATCGTATATCTTGTTCTGAAGATATGCCTGAAATTGTGTCATATTATTTTATTCAAATTATATGAACTCAGTCAATTATCAAGAACAAAACGTACAATTGTGCTAAAGTTTTGATGAATCATTATGATATGTTAACTTGAAAATCTGTGAAAATTTGGATTAAATGTTACGTTGTATTTGGGAGATACCGCTGAAATTCTTCAACTAGATTGAAGTTAATAATCATGTTATTTGAACCACAGAATCCAAACAGAATTTCATCGATTAAAAAAAACAAAAAAAAACAATTGAAACTTTTAATAAAAACTCAAAAACTACTCACACAGATGTGAAAAGAGGTGCGGAAAGAAAAAAGTCCAAAAAAATGAAACATGATAAATTAATAATTATATAAAATGAGATGTAAAAAAAGATACTAAATAAGATGCAAAAAAACACGTTGAAATATATGAATGATTTTTATTGATTATTGAAAATCTGCTTTTCTTGTGTAGTTTTCTACGCTAGAGTTTTTTTATTATTTAATTTTAATATAGTTTTTTGTTTTTGAAAAGAATTATTTTCTTACTTTCTCTGTTTATAATCGTTTCATTTCAGACTTGCAGCCGTGATGAGCTGCGCTTGATTTATCGCGCCATTATATGAAACATGCAATTGCACCTTCATCAGCGTTTCCCGCACCTTCTTTTAAGAAGTCAAAATTGTAACATTGTTTTGAGTACATGACTCATTTTCTGAACCTGCACATCCACATAAAATAATTTGAATACCGCGTTTTTCATTTTTTTTTCCTTTAATGAATATAACATTCATTTTATTTCGACTAAAGTAGCTTATATTTATGTTCTTGAATAATTCTACCATTTTGTGGTTAAACGTGGCTCTTTGTTCGTATAGAATGTCTTTTCTAAAAAAAAATTTATTTTATGTGTAACGTTAGTGTCGTTTGCGATTCAGTTCCCTTCACTTTGAATCGCGCTTACTTGGTGGGATAATTTGTCCCAACTACAAATTGATGCCAGTTTTATTATATTGGCTTTATAAGAATGCGTCAGCTTGTCTAAGTGGTTTATATAACTTTAAGTTTTAGGCTGTGGTTTGTTAATAAGTTGATTTTCTGTTCAAAAATTATTTTTGATTTTTCAAAGATTTAGGTTATCATTTGTTTCTTCAGTTAATTTATCGGTGATATAATATACATTTAGTTACAATATTTTTCATTAAAAAAAATGGTTTCAAAGTTTTGACATATGAAAAAATGCTATCTATCTCCCTTTCCCCCCTTTTTTTTGGCGGAGGGATTGGGGAATCTGTCTTAAGTTATGTCTTTATTATTTTATGTGAAAGTTATAAATTTTAAATTATGATTAGCCTATTGAGAAAATTTCAGTGCTCCTTCCACTGAAGCTTGTGATTATAATCCATTATTCCGAATGATTGCGTAAGTCAGCCTTGATTTGACCCTACCCATAATTTCAATTTTTGATAATCGCAATTTATTTTATCACCTCATGTGCCCCAAAATGTAGGTAATTCATACTTTTGTGTAGAAATCCTTGTCAACGATGTCCAGTATAAAGAAATTGAGTTTTAATGGTGTTGTGAGGACTCTCCCGTATGAGGTATAGGGGCTTGGACTCCTCGACAACAGTTGCTGCCGCAAAGGGCAGGCAAATAATCATCCTTACGACGTTAAACACACTAAATATGTTCGATCGTAATTACCTGCAAGTACATGCAGGTAATGTACGAGTACCGAATCGTGACACAATGAGACAATGTCACAATCTGTACACGAACCGGCCAGCCATCTCTTATCTCGGTAGGGGATGATGCGACCTGGCTACCCTCACAGATGTACGTATATTCTTATGTACGTGTCTTGGTGTGCGTGTAAATAAGCCGTATATAAACCACCCAAATTGGCTCTAAAATCACCAGTGTTTGGTCTGGTTCTGGCTTACCTGTACTTATGTACGAAGTGGCTGAACACGCTTAAATTCTGTAGAATTTCCTTCTGGTGAGAATATCTCTCACGACAAGGTATTCCACAGTGGTGACTCCGACGTGATATTTGGCTACGTTGTGAGGTGTCCTTATGCGCGTTGTGCTTTTACAAAAATTGTGGGGAGAAACTCTCTTGCTCAGCAAATAAAAATATTTTTTGCAGACTTAAGACACCTTTTAGGTCGTCAAAGTAGTCTGCTGAAGTGGCAATTTACACCCCTCTGTTTAAAAAAAAAAAATATAAACAAAAAGAAACCAGACAGCAGACCTGGAGGAAGAAGGTTGGACTCATCCCCCAACCCCCCGACTTTGACTCGACACTCTAAGAATTTACCAAATCTGGAAGAAGGCCCTCAGCACCCAGAATTAGCACGACTGGGAACTGCAATAAATAAAGAACAGTTAGCAGTTAAAATGTTGAGAAGTAGCCAAAGTTCTGACCCAAAAACACCTGTCCTACAAACACAGGAGCCAGTGTTTTCGACCAGCAAGGAAGGAATTAGTTCTGTGGAATACGCTTGTCATCAGAAAGACACAGCAATGGTCCCACCACCAACCAAATACCCACAACCATCGCAGGGAGGTAGTAGTCAGCCACAGCTGACACCAGAAGTCTTGGCGCAAATTATGCAGCTTTTGCAACTACAGCCAGGACAGAATCCCAGCTTCTATAGGCAAAGGATAGAGATCCCGGAATTTTTGCCCAATGAGGTAGACTTGTGGTTGACTCTATTGGAAGGCAGGTTCAAGACAGAGAGCATAACTCTGAACCAGAGGTATCTCCACATCTGTGGAGGCATGCCCTCGCAGATAATCTGCCACATTCCAGATATTATGGAATGCCCTTTGACAGAAGAGGATAAATATGCCTGGTTCGTCAAGAAGATCAAGAATGTATTTGGAAAAAACAAAAAACCAAATCATTGATGATGTGATGGTGGTATGAAGATGGGGGATGACAAACCCTCGATCTTCATGGCGAAATTGAGGCAGAAGGCGGATAATATCGTAGCCCCTTCTGTCATAGGCAATCAATTTTGCAAACAACTTCCTCAAAGTGTTGTGAAATGCCTAACCGCCGTAGGTTCAACCGTGATAAATACATCCTCAGACTTGGACTTCCTAGCAAAATCAGCAGATAATGCGCTAGAATATACCAGGTCAAAGCCTGTGGTAAGTGCAGTATCTGCAGAGACTGGAGAGATCGCTCAACTTTGAGCTCAAATAGCTCAGTTGACTGACGAAGTAAAGAGGAACAAAGGCCAAAGCTCCACAAAATCCAATTGTAGCTGGCGACAAAGATCTAAATGTAGAAACAACAACAATAATAGTAGCAATAGCAAAGGACGACAGTACCAGTCCAGAGACTGCAGATCTAGTTCCAACCATAGGGGTCAGAGTTCAACTTCCCCAAGAACATCATCTCCCAAAAACCAGTCTTGAAATTGGGATGATAAATATTGTTTTCCATAACAGGTTTGGCGCAGAGGCCACCAAATGTAACAACAGATGCAAATGGTGGGGCAAATCCTATACCAAGGAGGCATCAAACTAGAACAAGGGGCCATCTATGCGGCTGAAGACCCCTTTGGAAAAATACTCGTGCCACCTGTTCATTAAGGACAGGACGAACAGGAGAAGGTACTTAATTGACTTAGGAGCAGACCTGAGCATATTGCCAGTTAACAAAACCCAAAAAGTACTCCCTCCGAAATACTATCTCCGTACTGTGAATGGTCAAAACCTTCCAGCTTACGGACTTGAAACCATCAAAGTTGACATCGGACTCAAGAAGATCATGACATGGTCCTTCACAGTTGCAGATGTTCCAAACCCGATCCTGGGTGCAGATTTCCTTGCACATTTTGGCCTGATAATTGACCTCAAAAATGGCAAATTGATCAAAAGTGAATCTAAACATTGTGTGAATGGCAAAACGCTAGCTTACAGACTGGACACAAATATATCCAGCTGTACCAAAGTCGACAGACAACTCTTACGGATCCTGTCTGACTATCCTGGAGTCACCCAACCATCAATTCGCAGGCATCCTACCTATAAACATGACACTGTTCATTACATAGAGACTAAAGGACCACCTTGTCATGCTAGAGCATGAAGGTTACTGCCTGACAAACTCAAAGCGGCACGGGAGTACTTCCATCGCATCATTGAGGAGGGCGTATGTCGCCCCTCAAAAAGCTCATGGAGCTCCCCTATCCACATGACCAAAAAAGAAAGTGGAGAGTGGCAAATTGTTGGAGACTACAGGGCCTTAAATGCCAAAACAGTTCCTGATCACTACCCAGTCCCCAATATAATGGACTTCAACGCAAATATGAAGGGTAAAACGATGTTCACCAAAATTGACATCAACTGGGCATTCCACCAAATTCCTATGGCTGACTGGGACGTACCAAAGACAGGGGTTATAACCCCCTTTGGACTATTCGAATACCTTCGAATGCCATTTGGACTTCACAACTCAGCACAAACTTTCCAGAGATTTATCAATGGACTGTTTAGGGGATTGCCGTTTGCATATGCATTCTTGGATGATATCTGTATTTGCTCTGAAGGTGGTGACAAAAAGCACGAGGAGAATGTAAGACTCGTTGTACAGCGTATACACGCTGCTGGGCTTACTATCAACGTAGGTAAAAGCTTATATGCACAGACTGAAATTGACTTCCTCGGCTACAAAGTCTCGACCAAAGGCATTTCCCCATTGAAGACCAAAGTAGAGCCAATATTGAACTTCCCAAAACCCTCAAATGTCGCTGAACTTGGGCGTTTCTTGGGGATGGTGAACTTCTACAGACGTTGCATGAAGAATGCAGCAGCCAAACAAAGTAAGCTGTTTGCACTAAGACAAGTAAAAAGAAAGATAAAACCCCACTCGAATGGAATGAAGAAGCCGAACAGGCCTTTGAGAAAATCAAAGATACACTGGCAAATGCAACTCTATTGGCTCATCCAGACAAAAGTCTGCCATTATGCGTGAGTACCGATGCATCTGATTTTGCTATTGGTGCAACCCTGTACCAACTTGACAAAGATAACAAGAAGTTACCTCTAGCTTTCTTCTCGAGGAAGCTCTCAAAAACAGAAAAGAATTATAGCACATACGATAGGGAATTGCTCGGAATTTTTGCTGCATTGAAGCATTTCAGGCACCAATTAGAGGATAGATGTTTTTCTGTGTATACTGACCATAAACCCCTAACATATGCCTTCACACAAAAAGCAGAACCGGCATCGCCGAGAAGAGCGCAACAATTAGACTATATTGGTCAATTGACTACCAACATTCAGTATATAAGTGGAGAACTTAACACTCCAGCTGATGCCTTGAGTAGAATCGAAGCTATCTCGGCTCCTGTCCAATTGTCTTATGCTGAAATAGCTAAAGCACAGCTTAAGGATGCAGAATTGCAAGAGTTGTTATCAAACGATGATACTACTCTTAAATTGAGACAACAAAAAATTCCTGGTACTGATGTTTTATTAACATGTGATGTCAGTACAGGTAAGAATAGGCCATTTCTACCAGTAAAATATCGCAGGTTGGCTTTCAACAGTGTACATAATCTGGCATATGCTGGGCCAACATGTAGTGCTAATTTAATTTCGGTAAGGTTTTGTATGGCCACAAATGAAGTCTGACTGCAACAAATGGGCTCGCAGTTGCCCGAACTGTCAAGAATCCAAAGTAGGAAGACACACTCTCTCCCCCCTCAAATCTTTCAAACAAACAGAGCGGTTTAAAACAGTACATATGGACTTGGTAGGCCCATTGCCACCATCTCAAGGACACAGATACCTGTTAACGATAATAGACAGGCAACACAATGGCCAGAAGCAATTCCTCTATACGAGATGACAGCTCCAACTGTAGCTGCAGGTTATACGACACCTGGATTGCGAGGTACGGCGTACCAGAAGTCATAATTATGGACCAAGGTTGCCAATTTGAGAGCTTGCTCTTCAAAGAATTAGCAAATAAGCTTGGTGTTCAACACAGTCATACCAAAGCTTACCATCCTCAAGCCAATGACAAAATTGAGATGGCATAGAGCTCTCAAAGCCTCTATCATGTCACATGATACAAAGAGATGGTTTGACGTACTCCCTACCATCCTCTTAGGCCTTTGATCTGCCCTACAAATGGATACAGGTCATTCTGCAGCGCAATTAGCGTTTGGCAAAGAGCTACACCTCCCAGGGGACTTCTTCACAGAATTGAAGGAAGTTAGCCCCGAAATTATGGTAAAAAATATAAGAAATGATGCCAACAATTTTCTAGAACAGGCAGCTCGCCATGGCCAGCCCAAGATTTACATATCGAAACACTTGGCCAATACCTCACATGTATTTGTTAGAGATGAAAAAATGAGATCTGCGCTGGAGAAACCATATGTCGGTCCTTACAAAGTAGTATCGCGAGATGAGAAAAACTTTGTGATACTCATTGCAGGGGAACCTCGAACAATTTCAATCGACAGATTGAAACCTGCATACATGGTAAACGACGATAAAAGAATAAAAAGGTTGCAGAGGGAGAACATAGAAAATATCCAGATGGATTCACCAACAAATATAGAAGAATCCGTCAAAAAATGTGAAATAACAAATTCACAAATAGAGAAAACACCAAAAATAAAAAAGTCTGTGAAGTTTTCGGACGATGTTACTACCAAAACATTTGATCCCGAGGCCCCTAGGCAGTAAAAAATGTAAAAATTCCCATCCTTCTCGCATGTCTGAGAGGTTAATGGGAAAAAAATAAAATTTACTCCCGAAAAAGTAATATCCGCTACGTAAGTTTAAACCCGCTAAAAAATATGCGACGAAAATCGGAATTCCATGAGACAAAAGAAACTCCGGAGATAAGCAAACGAGGAATGCCAACAAAAAGAAAACGACAGGAATAAACAAATCCACGTGCGATACGGAAATAAACATCGCAACGTGCGTTTATTGTCAAACACAAAGATAATCTCAACGTTGTGACGTCACAAGTGGAGATTCCTTTGTAATAAAATTCGAAAAATATATTCTCTGAGTTTATTTCAGGCATAACTTTGCTTAAACTGATCAACTTAACCGGGAAACTTGCATACGGGTGAGAATTTTAAGCGCTATCCCCTCTACATGCTGATAAGAAGATTTGAAAATAATAAAACAAAAGTGTAATGGTAAATCGAAAATAGCAGTAAATTCACCCGTTTTAGAACTGTCCTAGATCTCAGACGTGTTTTCTAAACGATATTTTTTGCTCTCCATTTTCCTTGCTTACCTATTCCAATGTCGCTACCAACCCAAATCTTCCTAAACACAACCAAGAACTTGAAAGTTCCAGAAGTCGCCAAGATCACTGGGCAAATTCTGGAACAGAAGTCGGAACTTGATCGAATTGAGGAGGAACTCCTGATGTACACGGCACCAGCCATGTAGAGTGTTCTTGCGGAGATGACGACTCCGCTTCCACCCATCATCTCTCCTTCCCGGACTCCACTGGAACCGACTCCAACGATGGAACCTTCAACACCGGACCCAAAGCCAACAGGGACTAGGGAACCAATGAGGTTCCTGTTTACAGCGGAGAGAGCAGCCAACAAAAAGGCGAAGATGGCTGCCCTGACATCGGAAAATTCAAACTCCCCAATGCTCAAGCAACCTCAGTTTAGACGTCTGCTGCCCCCTCACTCCCATTGTCACCCCTATGCCCATACCAAAAACCGACCACCGAGGTGTAGGGGAGAGGACAGCTGGGCAAATTACTTGGCCCGAGTATACTCTTGTAAGGAGTCTTACGAGTGTGTTGGGGCTGCAGTAGGCAGCGCCCTGGCAAAGTGGGAGGCCGATCAAAAACAGCGTTAAACCCGCACATCCCCCCAGGCCTTGCGCATTTTGATCATTTTTGCGGCGCAAAAACTGGGGGGAGTAGCTGTGGGGACTCTCCCGTATGAGGTATAGGGGCTCAGATCCCTTGATGACAGTTGCCGCCCCAAAGGGCAGGCAAATAATCGTCCTTGCGACGTTAAACACACTAAATACGTTCGATCGTAATTACCTGAAAGTACATGCAGGTAATGTACGAGTACCAAATCGTGACACAATGAGACAATGTCACGATCTGTACACGAACCAGCCAGCCATCTCTTATCTCGGTAGGGGATGATGCAACCTGGCCGCCCTCACAGACGTACGTATATTCTTACGTACGTGTCTTGGTGTGCGTGTAAGTAAGCCGTTTATAAACCACCCAAATTGGCTCTAAAATTGCCAGTGTTTGGTCTGGTTCTGGCTTACCTGTACTTATGTACGAAGTGGCTGAACACGCTTAGAATTTCCTTCTGGTGAGAATATCTCTCACAACAAGGTATTCCACAGGTGTCATTAACCCCCTCCCACCTTTTTCACACCTTATTTTTGAATTAAATAATCATTTATTGACCAATGGAGTGAGGCGATTGGCGAATCTAACCGTCTTGCAAATTTGTTTTATATTTTTTCTTTTCGAAGTAAGTGGTGCTATTTTAAAAGATGGATTGACTTATTTATTGGAGTGTAAAGAATAATTATTATGACGTTGACGCCAAGTAAAAAGTAAACATAGTTCTTTAATTTGTTTTTACATGCAATCCTTAATTTTTATGTTGATTTTTGAAAAAAATCTATTTATAAAAATTGCTTGAGTATTCGGACCCAGGGATGGGAGTTGGTATATTTTCCGTTTCATGATCTTCCGAGCATTTTGGTACTACTTTCGAAAAATCTTTTTTTTTTATATGTCCCCCTTTTGGGTTAAGTTCATTTTCAGGCGTGATTTTGATCGGGTGGTTTCGAAATTTGAAACACATATTTGGATTTACCTAAAGAAGAACTCCATTGTTTTTGGTCCAAATGAGCGCATCGTCTGTCTGGTATGTCAGTTTATATTCATTTTTTATTGAACAGTCTGCCGGTCGAAGTTTTCAATCAATAGGCCTGAAATTTGGTATGCATATGTGTTTTAGGTTAAGGACAATACCTACCAATTTTGGTGCAGATAGACCTTAGGATCGATTTAGCTGCATTTTTGGCAGATTAATGGCTCTAAAAGGAGTAATTTTCAAGCTAGTCACAAAATTTGGTAAAGGTATTGAATTAAAGTATACCTAACATGTTTCCCAATTTGGTTCCTATTGGTATAATGCTTCATTGCCTGGTGCTGTTGGAGGTTTTAATTTTTCATATTATCTATAAAAGTTGCAATTCTCTTTCAATAGTCAGAAAATTTGGTACAAAGAGTATTTCCCATACAAGGACCAGACCTACCAATTTTGGTTTTGATTGATGTATTTGTTCCCAACTTATTAGCTATTCAATGTGATTTTTCCTCTTTTACCCTTCTCATAATGGTTATAAAAAATTCATTTTCTAGCCTTTATCGAGAAAACCACTCGTTTTAACCTTAAAACAACCCAATCTCAGCAATAGGTTGATTTTCACATACCCTGCACCGGCTTCCGTGCAATAGATTTGAACACGGAGACTAAAATTTCTGGTTATATTTTCGTAACCAGCACGTATACAACTGCGTTGTTTTGACATATAACTTTTTTTGTTTTTTGTTTTTACCTGTATCATTCACAATTCTTGTCACTACAGGAGAAAGAACCATCGAATTATTTACTAAAATTGTGCTAGTAAGAACTTGGAATAATTTTTCATGTAAAAAAAATAATGATTTTGACACAAAAATTAAAACTTCAATCATAAAATATTTTGAAAACATGATACTGAATCAGTATATTTTATCTCCTGCATCGTATTTGTGTGATTTTGATAATTTTTTGCAAAAAATATAAATATTTTATATATTACTTTATTAGAAGAATGTTGGTGATGGAGGTAATTTTTAAACAAAGAAAATCTATTTTTTCTTTCGAAGCTTGCTGCGCAAGAGTTTTTTTCTTCTTGTTTTCCCACATCTTTTTCTTCAATATTTGTAATCAAGATGTTTGTGCTTTTCTACTCAACAAAAAAAAAAAAATAGTAAAAAATTCATGACAGCATTTATTTTAAAGGTGTATACTGGAAGGATTATTATAACGATATTTTGAAGACGAAGACGACAACGCCTTCTGCACTTCAGTGTTGACATAGTTTTGAGGGGGCTGGGTCGTGTTGGATGTGCTGATGCCATTTTCTTAATGCTTCGATGGATACGCTAGAAGAAAAGAAAACCGAAGAAGAAGAAATAATAAAAATAAATGAAAAAATGCGCATATTCTAATGCGAGTAAAATTAAATAGCTTTTTATGCAGCACCTTTCTTTCATTGCTGGGCGACCACGATTGTAGGTTAATTGTGAGGAATAGTTTTGGCCTTGGTTGGATGATGATGACTAATTGTTTCGGTCGTAATGTGAAAGGAGTTTATCGAAAATTCTATGTAAAATGTATAACGGTGAATCGATTCAGTTTTGGCAGTTTGGCACTATTTTACTTTTGTGCAGTCAGGCTAGTCATTAGTTTTTTTTGGTTTTGCTTTTATCGTTTGTGTTTGTTTCAATTATCTGACTGGCTGATTGGGTGGATCGCGCTGTGTTTTCTATCTTCTCGCGCTTGAAGATAAATGAAAAGCGACGTGTAAAAGGGCCAAATTGGATGCAAAGGTGATTTGGAACGAGGTTTATTTATAATTTCGAAAAATGGACGCTGGGAGTCGTAATTTTGGGAGGAATGCATTTCGGTCTTTCGAGTTGGCCGCAAACTATCGAAGTAATTTTACGGTTCATTACAAGTGTGTTCTTGACTTGCACATGTCGGGCATCATTATAGTAATTTTTTCTCCGCACTGACGGTACGATTTTGTGCACTTGAAGGGCGGACAACTTCTCACTTAATTGCATCATTACCGTGTGTATGAAATGAACGCTATCTGTGATTGTGAACGTATCCCCGAAGGCTGTGTCTCATTTTTCGTCATTAACGCGGTTGCCAAATTTGGTGTCGAAAATATCGAACAATTTTACAAACGTTTTTTTTTTTTTTTTTTTTTTTTTTTTTACTGAGTTTTGTTGATCTTGACTGTGAACTGCTGTGAACACTTATCTTGTGTCCATAGTGTGGAGTCGATACATCGGGGATCTTTCCAGCGTATATGGCAGTAGTTCGTTACGTGTTTTTTTCTCTTACTTTTTTCGTTTTCATTTCTTCATTTATCACTTCCTGTTCAGAAACTATTACACTTTCATGTTAGAACTGGTGAATCTTTAATTTTTTTCCGTGAAATTCGAACGAACTATCTTTTTTTTGCTTGTCAGCCAATTTGTTGGTTATGTCACCAAAACGAAATTATGGGTAAACTTGTATCTACTGATTGAATAAAATCAAATAAAAGAAAGTCTCACCCTTGCTTATGTTACTTCGAAACAGTAGAAGGTAGTTCTGATGCTTTGAGCTGTTAAATTCGCTTGCAGAAATTTTTCAAAATATGAGCCGAAAATTTCGGAAAGAAAATTATTTAGTCATGCTAGTCTCGATATTTGTAGACTTTCCCCCCAAAGAAAGCTGATAAATGAAATGTATCAAAATTTTTATTTACTTTTCAAGTGGCATCCACAGCCTTCGTCACAAATGCAAGTATTAAGATTTTTTCTCGTAGAAAATTTGCCGAATGTTTGACCTTTCAAATCAGAATTTCTTCAATATTATGAGAAGTATTTCTTTTTAAAGAATTTTTTTTTGTAACTATTTTTTATTGAAAAAATAAGTTTGATCCAAAATTTTCTGGTAAAAAAGTTTTTCGTTTTTTCTTTAAATTTTCCAATCAAATGTTGAAATATCTGGTCGTTTTTTGTTATTGAAGTTGAGTATAATGAATTGATACGTCTTCAGCGTAATTATGTTAACTACAAATATAATAAAATACAGAATTTTTCCTTCAAACTGGGCGTAAAATTTTAATTCTGTTGCCTTTTTTCAACTATGTTGGTATGTTAATGATGAATAAAATAGTCTTATATAACGTAAAATTCAACTGTCTTTGGCTCGTACCTATTTATCGGGTATTCATCACATATACGATAGAATGTACCTGATATACGGCAATGTAAAGTGTATCTGATATTTTGTTAAAAATTATTTCATTCTCTGTAAGTACTGAAATCAGAATTATTTCAACCAAATTTTGTGATACCCTCAAATTTTTTAAAAGTATCGCTCGTTGTTCCATAGAATTCTGTACCTTTATAAATTTTCATCGTTTATTATGAATTCTCTGTTTATTCGAACAAAACAAATTTTATGTATACTTCTCTCTCGACATTATTCCTTCGTAATTTTCATGAAAATCATAAATCTAGTCAAAATGTACGTTTAACGTTCATTTTTTGGTGGCGCTGACGTAATCCTTCTCAGATGTCATTCTTATGGTGCCTATCAGTGACCCTTTTGCGCTGGATTTGGGAATTTGTTGTTCCTTCTATGATTTTTTTTTTTTTAAGTTTATTTTATTACAATTATAACGCTCATATCTGAATAAAGATTTTCTGTTCATTTTAAATCCTATTTATTAGTCGGTGAGATGGTAAATTACCATTCTAACTTTACCAAGAAAGTACCTACTGGCCAAAAGCGGAAAAGCTATCGGAATTGCTTCTGTCTGAGCAATGATTGATAGTTTTTGCTGGTGCCTAAAATTTCCGTAATCACGCTCATTCTGCTATTATTGTGGCTCATACTATGGAGACGTGTATATAATGTGAAATTTTGTGAATTACGACGGTTGTTCGTCTGCGTTGAGTGAGCTCGACGCGTAATCATTTAATTGAGAATCACCGAAGCAGAATGATGTATATGTACCCCTATAATCCACCGTACTACCTAACGTACGGGTTTTACGTGCTAATAAAACACGTGCCATCCATCCTTTGTCGACCTATTACGATTGTGGTCGACTTTTTGGGGGCATTGACATTTGTCTCCCTGCGAGAACTCTACATTAAAATATAATATCAGCTCGTAGACGAATTGATCTCTCTCGAATCTATCGTCACCAATTCCATGTCGAAGTTTTCTGATAAATTATTTGTTTCTACCTCGTCACTAACCCCATTAAAACTCACTAACTGCTTAGAGTCTTGTTTTTTCCCATGGAACACGTTTTAGTCATCATTTTTTCGTGAAAATTGTCATAACATTTTTCGAAAAATTGTCCCAAAAATCCATTATACACAAATCCCTTACGAAATGACCTTCTTTACCCGGTTCTTCAATACTCTCGGGGAGAAACCTTCCCAAGACCCCTACTTCGCTGGTTTTTGGGTTTACCGCTTTGTGCTTCGCTGTTAGTTGACATCGTACCATCATCCTATACTTGTTGCTTCACACATTGTTGAATGTTTGCCTCGAATCTCTCTCCTAACTTGACGCTTCACATCCTGCCAAAAACCTGGTCACATTTAATTTCACTCAGTATGCGTTTAATTAGAGGAAAGTACCGGAGTTGAACTCCTGATAAAGCAGATCAAGTGGCTGTGGCACCTCTGAAAGGCAGGAGGTCCAAAGAACCGAAGCCAATTTTTCGGGAAGGCGTGATGCGCTGAGGTTTTTGTCGTTGCAAATGATTTTACTGAGAAACAGTTTTGGTACATTTTCCTTTTTCAACTACTGCATTCAGTGCGAAGACGGGACCTGTGGAAAAGCGCCGATCCTGAGTCGTAGATTACGAATATGTAGGTTACTAAAAATCTTCGGTATCTACACAATATAATCACTTTTTTCTTATTTTGACACTTTTTGGAAGTCTGTGGAGTCTCCGCTGTTTGATCTATGGTAATGAAACTTGGGGTAGTGTTAGAAGCTTTCATGAACTGCATATTCGTGTTAAAATTTTTGAAATTCATCCGCTTATTTCGGAGGGAGGATTCTCAAAGTTTTGCAAACCCACCATGTCATTACGATTACTATTTTAAATTAAAAGATTTTGCCTTGAAATTTTTGTGGCAGTTGGAGACTATTAAGGAATGGTTTGGTACTGAATTTGAGCGAAATCAGTCGACTGGTTTTCGAATGACAGCCATTGCAAAATTTGACCCTTTTGGAAAATATGCACTTATCGCGGTTGATGAGTGGAAGAGATATTTTTAATTTGTGACTGTGACATATTTTTATCACCTTTTATCAGGAGAAATGATACTGATATTCATCGATGTATACTCATATGTAGGTATGCGTCGAATATTGAAAATAAGACTTCAAAATTCGTGGCTCACCCCTAATTGGCTTTGTAGCCCCTGATCCTAGAATAATACTTCCCCGTAGTATAAGGTACTGCGCCGTAAATATGTGGAAATATACTTCCCGCATTGCATGGTGAAGGGAAATTGATAGAACTTTTTGGTACCTTCTGCGTCCTGCTACGATGCCGTATGTTTGAAATTTTCAATTTTTTCTTTTATTTTTTTGTAGTATTATTTATGTTTATTTTAGGTTTCTGATATTCAGTGATCCCGATCTATGCATTTGATGCGAGATCGGTAAATTTTTTTACATTTCCTTACTTTTATTTTCTAATTTCAACAAAACTTTTAAAAAATCGCAGAGTAGTATCCTTCATTGTTTGGCTGGCAAAATTCGTGCAAGTGAGTTACGCGGCCTTATCCAAATTTTGTTTAGTATCTTTGAATCATACCGTAGTTTTCTTAATACTGTAGTCAATATCTTCACAGTTTGCTTCTTGGTAGATGCACATCAACAAATTTTTTCGTGTGTTATATTAAGCTGGAAATAATTTTTTCCTCGCTTTGCAATCCTGTATGTTTTATTCTGACAGTCTAGCTGTCGATTACTTCGTTCTCAACAGCGTTCTATTCTACTCATCATTCCTCACATAATAGTAGTGGATTGTTCAAATTAAATGACCTTGTATGCTTCAAGTGCCAAAAGACGTATTTAAACAGAATTTTTAACAACTCATAATACTAATTTTCAACGAAAATTTCACATTACGAACCATTAATTTGCATCGCATCTCATTGCCGACCACGAAAGTATTTTCGGCCAAATGACTGTGAAAAAGAAAGTGAAGCTTTTTGGATGCGTTATTAATAGGCCGGAAGCGAAGGAAGATTTAGCGAGTAGATATGCGCTTTTTCCTTCGTTATTCAAAAAACTATTCCACGAATAAGAGAAAAAATATATGATCGTCGTTCCTCAGCAGTGGAAATATGGAGCACGATGCTCTGAAATCTGAATTCCCTTCGTATTTTCGACAATTTTCATCGTCACCTGTTGCTCTTTCTCGCTAGTTACACTGGTATGCCTCCTCTTTCGAGTATTGCATTTCGTGCTTATCGACCATTATAAGTACAAAATGAGGGGAAAAAAAAACATCGAAGATCTGTATGTAGGTCGTCAGTGTTAATATACACTTCGTAATATTCTGTACCCATCTGATTATAAATGCACTATGTGTGATTTCAAGTCGCTCGTGGCTTCTTTCGTTTTTATGGTTGTTTTTCTCCATTCTCTTCTTCTTTTTCTTCGTATGGCGTTTATTCATTTCTCTGTATCGGGTATAACGAACTTTTTTGCTTTTCTTTTTTCTTATTTATTCGATGAATAGCAGTCACCATCGGTGTATGTCGTCCGAGTAGGCCGGAAGTCGAACGCGGCTATTATTGGTCGAACCCGGTCCGAGAGAGAGAGTGCCTAAATGTAGGCGCTGACGCCGCCGTTCTGAATTCCGTTGGTGGTATCGTTGCTGGATCATTGTAACAGCTGGCCAATTTGACCAGTTAAATTGGTAAATTCCGCTGTTCGCTACAATCGTTCGATCGGAAATAGATATAAATGTCCGGCTATCTATTCAGATGAGCGATCATGTGACTTCCTGTACTAACAAATTGATATCTCGACGGAAGATAACGCGACATTTTGAATGTATGAATTAAAAAAAAAATTTTTTTTTCAATATTTCATCATATTTTGTTGCATCTTGCGTAATTTACGAAAACAAATGTTTCCAGAGATGAAAAAATGATAGCCCTTATAGGTTGATTCACACTTGGCTAGTTTTGTAGTTACTAGGGAACTATTTGGAGTACTATTCTGTTTACAGTTAACGTCAGTTTTTGTCATATCAGCCGTTGAAGTTGACTTTTAGTTTGGCTGATAGTCTTCCAAAAATCTCATTGGAATCTCACGTGACAATCTGCCAAATTGAAGTTGACTTTGAAAGGTTAAAACAACGAGTAATTTTGACTGTTAACAGAATAGTACCCCAAGCAGCTGGCTAGTAA
Source organism: Ericerus pela (assembly GCA_011428145.1). Lineage (NCBI taxonomy): Eukaryota > Metazoa > Arthropoda > Insecta > Hemiptera > Coccidae > Ericerus > Ericerus pela. The sequence goes on along the minus strand of WOFM01000576.1, from coordinate 224,910 downwards.
AATGAAAACTGGCCAAGTGTGAATCGGATTTATGTTGTGTCACTAATATTGCTAGTTATCATCGATAGGTCGATGTGGCCCCCACAATTTCGGTATCTAAGTCACTATTAGAACGTCGCTGGCAACTTCTTTATAATGTAAATATGAAGAAGACCTGTGTGCTATTGAGTCCATATATGGAAGCTTTCATTAATTTTTTTTTTTTTTGTTTGGTGGACAAAAGTTCATCAAATGGATATATATACCTGTAGGAACCCACGAGCAGTTTATGAGAGTATGATCAAAATGTGATCAAGTTTAAAGTAGGTTCCACGAAGGATGCATATGTTTGTATATATATATACATATATATACAATATTTTATATGTTTATGATCCTGATTTGTTGGTCATCTTATTATTTCAGTGTAAAAGTGTAAAGTGAGTAGGCCGAAGTATATTCTTGAAATGAAACATCATACTTCATTCAATATTACTCTATGCCTTTAACAAGTTTTAATTGTTTTCCTTGTTATTTATTTATACCTTAAAATTCATTTGTGTGAAAGATATGAGTTGATAATTTTCATTGGATTCTAAAAAAAAAAGTGCTTTGATATGAAATTTTCTTGAAATTGTTTTTGTATATTTTGCATTAACAGTTCGTAGTTTTCATTGTAGTCCATCAAACGAAAGATGGTTGTCGAGATAGAATGCTACCCTCACAACTTTACCTATTTTACGTGAGTTTTCTGTACAATGTTGCCACACATCTCAATGTTGTTATTGTTGACTGAATATATATAAGATTGACAAACCTAATGAGGAAGTTTTGGACAGAAAATCTAGTTCGTTTTTAAAACACAGTTGTGCAGTACTAATCTTCTCTTTTTCACAAATATTGCACAAAATTGTTCTACAAATAGTCCTTTTTTTTATTATGTATCATAAAAAACCTGTATATATACGAATAGTTGGCTGCTGCAGACAATAGAAACTGAAACCCTTTAAAAAAATATTATTTTCTCCATACAAAAGAAAATGTGAATGGTCATATACCTTTTTGGTCTTTTTCAAATTCGGGTCTCACAACACCAGCGAAATCTGTTGGTGGGATACATTTCTCAGATCCAAGTTTGGTGGAAAAAATTTAATATTGGTTTGTCACTTGTCAGTCTGGTTATAGTATATGTAGTCAATGATTGTTATATAAAATACATGAAAATTGAACTAAAATAACTCGAAAGAAATTTAAATTTGGAAAAGTTGTTTGAAGGCGCAACAACCATCTTTCGTTGGATGGACTATAAATTAGGTATCTATCTCTAACCATCGATATGCTTTTCCATAAAATTACTTTGAAAGAATATATAAAGTCTGTTTGATGCAGCAAAATGTGCTGCATTTGTTCTCTGAAGGGGTTGTTCGATTTACTATGGTATAAAGTGCTAAATTTTCTCACTCGACTGGGTGGGTAAAAGTTTTGATCAAAAATTTTCTCTTAAAGATATGAGCGCATTTTTATCCTTTTTAAAAAAAAATTCTTCTTTTAGAATTATCACTTTTTTATTGTTTTTTTTCAATTTTTCCATTTTACAGAAAGAAAAACATAATGTAGAACCGAGAATTAATTTTTAACTGAAGTGGTCCAAGACTAAAATTTTGAATGTAGCCCTTTTTTTTATCTTTTTCATTATTCAATTTTGCTTGACTTTGATTTTTATCAAGTTTCAAAAATCACCCATGATATGCTTATAATTTTATTTCAGATTTTAAAAAAAATTTTTTTAAATACTTTTTACGTAAGAAAATCGGTAAATTTTCGCGTAAATCGTTGGTTGAAAAGTCTTATGAGCTGTTTTTGTTTCTTACCATTTTTCCTCCTTCATTTTTGGTGGTGTGAAATCAACCTCGTGCGTTTTGGATACGAACAAAATCACGTAATTTGAAAATTTCTATCAAACACGTTCAGCTAGAGTTGTTCTGTTGTGTTCACGGCAATTCGGACGTGACACGATTCTTCTCTTCGGTACATATTTTTTTCCAGGTTATATTTCAGTGGACGGGTTTCGATGATTTGTGACTCGATATCCGTTGCATTTAACTTCGCTCCTAAATCATTTCGACCTTATGAGTTCCCTTTTATAATTGGAAAGTTGGATCGGAGTCGTCGTGTCTTCTGATCTCATTAACACATGTTTTAGATGCGGTGTACAACGTTATAAAAGTCGGCATTTTGTGAATAAGAAATTATGACTGGTTTCGCTCGTTGTTGGTGAGCACGTCTTAAATTGGCTATCCGTTTGGTTTACGCTCATGAGGTTCATCCAGCAGCTTATCTATTATTGTTTGGAAAAATTTGAATTTTTAAAGAGTGCCAATTACATTTTATGAAAACTTGACGTTTGACTGATATTTTCGAAAAAAATTCTTTTAATTTGTCAGAAATGACGGAAAACCAGTCAGTCAACAGAGAAGTGTTCAGGACTTTTTTCATAATTACAAATCCAGTCGTTCTCCGTACGTGTGATTATCGCGTTTTCTTTGAAGATGGAACGAATAATCTTATTTCTCCAGAAATATGTGACACTTGTTGAAAAAAGAAAGAAAGAAAGAAAGAAAGAAAAAGAAAACTGAAGTTAACTATTGGATTTATTTTTATTCACTTACTTACTTCCGGAATAAATAGAGCATTTGAAAGTGCTGTATGTTATCTACCTGCGATAACAAAAATATTGCAAGATTAACGTGAGACTTCAGCGAGAAGTTAACTTGAAAATGATTGTTTCTTCAGCCAGGTATCTTCGAAAATCATGAGCTTACAGACGCACTTTCGGCGTTTATTATTTTTTCTTGCAAGAAACTTGGGTAAATATTCGTATTATTCTGTTAAATCGAATATTTTGTAAAGTTTTATGAATGTGAGAGGAGGAAATGTGTAACAAGGATTGCTAAGTTCGTATAATTTAGTACTAAATATACTTTTGTTTTGTTGATGTTTGTACTCTCTGCCTTGAGGGACAGATTCTTTGGGTGTACAATTTTTAAGACCCGATATTTTTCAAGAAAAAAAATTCCACTTAATACATTCTCATTAAAAAACTTCAAATTATGAAAATGTACCAATTAGTCTCTAGAGTGGCCAATGAGACCATATGGACTTCTTATTTCTATTTAATTTTGTTTCAACTGTCTTCATTTTGTGACAGCACAGAAATGCTGGTTTCTTTCCAATATTTCCAGGCAAATTTTTCTATTTACCAAAAAAAAAAAAAAAAAAAAGAATGTTCGCGTCATCGACGCCATCGAACGACAGTAAAGCAGAGCTGGGTGCGTAGAAAAAGTTGGAAGTCTATGGAGATTATCATAATCAATTTATGCACGCCTATAATTTTGTGGACGGATGGATGTCGGAATATTGACATTTATGGTTTATATTTTTCGTGAAAAATAGTTTTGTAATTTGCAATTTGCTTTCACAAATCGTAATTTATACGTGTTCGACTCGTTCATTAATGCGACCTTGAATGCGTCGTCGACACTGTGCGAATATTTTGGCGTGCCAAATAAATATTTAATTTTTCCAATGTATATTGTCCTACAGTGACAGAAGAAATCGAAATCACTAACGTTGTTTCGGTGGTGTTAGTTGTTTAGCGTAAGCTTATCGCCGAACTGAAAGAAAAAGGTACAGAAAAGAGTTGGAGAGGAAAGGAAGAATCTAAATGGAAAAGGAATAACTGATGGTCGATAAGATTCGTTTGCGTACGTAATTCTGGATGCGTGTTGGAAATGAATTTTTTCTTTGAGAACTCCACCTTTTTAAAGTTTCCGATGTCAGCATCTGGGTTCTTTTCTTTTTTTTTTTTTTTTTTTTTTTTTTTTCCACTGGATGGTGGAATCTGCGTTTCGATGCATTATCGCCAATTCATTATTCGTGAGTCACGACACGCCGATAATTCATTATCTACACAACTCCCCGTGACTTTTCTGTATTTATTCGGTAGAAATGGAATAGAAATAGACAGTGCTGCTGCTACTGTGGAAAAGATGAAATCGTCATTAAAGTTGTGATTTCGGAATTCATCTGTTGTAGCGATGGCCGTTGATCCTAATTTTAAAAGCTTACTCTGCTCATTTCGCAAAAAATAAAAGTATTACCAATATTTCTCTCTGTGTTCTTGCTCTATCTTGCATTCTTGAACTAAATAAAAACTGTTTGAATTCCTACTCTTAATCATTCATCAGTTTTGTAATTTCTGGAATTCTCTAAACGAGGTGGGTTGATAAGGGCCATTTTTCGCCTATCACATGCGCGAAGAGAAAATAATCGCATCTTTAACTCTTTATTGCTGTTTCCTATAATGGAGTAAGTTTATGTAATTTTTATTGAATAAATATTATTTACATAGGTATCATTTATGTCCTTTCTAAGTTGGGTCGTTTGCTATATTTTGGTATTTAAAAAAAAATATTTTTCATTTTTTCAATAAAAAGAATGGAATGAACCAGCATGAATTTTTTTTATTATATTATGTAGTCATTCAGTCTTATTGTTTACATATTTTGTTCATTCGGTCTGTTCATGTGAAATAGATAATTATGAAGTTTTCAAAGCGGCATTCAGTTACTTTCATCAAATAGAATCTGGAAAATGGCCTAAAATCTTGCATAAACTACGACCTATTTTAGATTTATAATAATTAATCATTTAAATTTTAATTATTCTTAATATCACATTTTTTCTTACGATCAGATTCTTTTAATAGTTAACCCTTTCATCACTTTTCATACTTCCATTGTAAAAGTCGCAAAACTTCTTAATTGACGATGTGGAATTGCTTGCTACTCATACAAAACCAATTTAAAAATAGAAAATTTTCTAAAAACAAAATAGGTAAATAAACTAACCTGTAAGTCACAAATTTTTAAATATTTTTATATTTTCCTATCAGAGCTGTTCAAAACTCTCTTAAAATTTATCTAGGTAATAGACAAGGTAATCTGCTGGAATTTTCTACCTCGGAATTTAAATATAAAAATTTGTAGTTATTAAAAGGAGAAAAATAATTTTTTACATGTTTTTCAAAATCAAAAGGATATGTTGATTATTTTTTTCATCATATAAAATCGAAAACATTCTGAGATGAAATTGTAGATGAAAAAAACTTTATTAGAGCAATAAGACTTAATCAAATTTTGAAAAACCCTAATAGGAATTGATTGGAGTTGAAAGTCTGTATATATATATATACATGTTACTGGACACGTAATTTCAGAATGTCTGAAGTGATATTATTGATAGACCTTTAAAGAAAATGAAAATCGAAGAATATGACAAAAATGTTCATAACATTGATAGGAATTTATGTGAAGTAAAATTCAGTGTCCTCTAACACACCCACACAGGCTCACAAAATATAACCGAACTAAGTGATCGCGATCTTAGCTGCTTTAGTGGTCCCCCGAAATACTTCTTGAAATTGAAATATTGTGAGCAAGTAGAATAAAATCGTGTAAAAAAGATCTCAACTATGAATCGATAAGCAAGCAGTGACCCTTATGTACCTATCTTCTTTGCTTTCCAGAAGTAAAAATTGGATTTTCTACGAAGAAGGATGAAAATCCATGATCTGGGCTAAGTTTTTTAAGTATGTTTTTTTTTAAAATCTATTGAAACGACCTGGGGGTTTTTGTTTTTATTTTTTCGATAAAATGTCTAATTTTGGCCCAATAGGTACGAAATTTGAACATATATTAACTATGATTTATTCTAATATGTCACCAATTTTGGTGCGGATCGGCCTGACAGTACTTCCATAAAATCTGTTTTTGTTTCGATTTTGAAAAAGGCAGGTAATGGTTTTAAACTGGATAATTTTAGGTCACCAGTTACAAAATTTAATACAATCATCAATATTATGATATATTGCCAACTTTTTAGCAACTAATTTTTGAAAACCTACTTTTTCTAACGAGGCTGCTGCTGCCGAGCTTTTTAGTGATTATTTTTATTGATTTACTGAAATTATTGTATTCTCCATAAACCATTGTACAATAGTTTTGTTTGTATGCATGCATGATGATAAAAAATCCAAGATTTATTGTAACCAAGATGATAATGGTACGTTTGTAAGTCGACGTCTATATGTACAATTTGAAGAAGAAAAAACCGAAACTATTCTCTTAAAAAATCATTTATCTCTTTTCCGTTTTTCTTTTTATCGAAGGAACGAACACTCGATTGTTTCTGCCATTTTAATCTGCTAGTTTACCCAAGCTGTACAATACCTAAATCATAGGCTTCATAAATTTGATTTTCGCGTAGGCTTCCTGTAGAATTGCCAGTTTCTGAGGAGAATTATCGTCTTCATAGTTGAAATTCCGTATATTTCCGCTCAAATGATTTCATTACGACAAACGGTTGAAATTACATAAAATCAAACCTCTTTTTACTATTTACCATACAGGAAAATATAAATCCACTCTTGATAATTTTGCTTACTATATTCATCGTTGGAAACAATGATTAGGCTACTTGGCCGTGAATTTAAGTGTTCCTGCATTGTTTAATACTTGAATTCCCCAAAACAATGATGCCACTTTATATTGTAAAATATATGACCCGAATGGGATCCATTATAAAAAATAGGTGTATTTGATGAATTCGATTTGTTCGGCCCTGAACGAACCTGTCTGTTAGAAGTTTGGAATAAAACTAATTAACCAACAGTTTCTTCGTTGTAAATCTCTGCTTGGTAAAAAGTACTCGAGCTCTCTTATTTGATTTCTTTGGTACGGAAAACGCTGTGACTTTTTTTTTCTCGCACCTAAGAAATGAAACCAGATAAGGAAACGGAGGAATCGTGAAAAAATAATTGCACGCTCAAGTGGCTCCCATAAAGTGGAACTTACCTTCCCGCGTTATTTCTCGTCGGTCTGTGCTGGAAGTCAGCTTTAGCTTTTACTTTATTGTGAAACGGCAACTTCGCCGTCATATTCATCTTGTCAAATGCAACGCCCAAGACTGATCTTTTTTGCCATCGGTGAATCTCGTAATTACTTCTGTTGACTCGTGCCTGCGTGTTTCCTATTTTGGTCAAAATTCGTCGTTGTCCAATTTCGTTGGCCCCTCGTATCCACTTTTTTTTTACATAATTGAACGCGATTAGAGTGTTGTGTAATTGATTTTGTCGTGCCTCTTTGTGAACGTTTGCTCTTTGAAAATTTGTATACGGAAACTGATGTTACAATATACACGATTGAACATGGGAACATTATTGTATTATAAAAAAAAAAAAAAAAAAAAAAGAAAAAAGTAGGTAAATAATAGTAAAATATTTGACCTAATTTTTGCCAGTTAGATTATATGTTTACTCTCATGTCATTTCCGCCATGTGCACAAACAAGTCTCTCTTTCTCTTTCGAATCGGGGCATGAATCGATTCTACTTTTAACGATTGATGTTAAATTACTATCGGAATTCCGATGCCTACTGTTTCGCTAAGCTCAGTTTCATTTCATATTATTGTTGTCTACTTTTTTTTACGTTATTGTTCGACTTCAGTATTCTACGACTATATTTCCTCGTCTTGATGAATTCCCATTTCCATTTTTATTCATTATTTAATATTTGTATCACGAATTGATGTACTTTGCATGCGATCGTTTTTTCGTCATTATGCGAGGTAATTTATTGATTCCTAGACTGCGCACCCATGTGAGAGATGAAAATTTGTTATCATTATCGACTTTGAATAATGTTTTTATGCGCCTGTTGCATGTTTTTTTGCTAATATTGTATATACCCCAATATAACCGAATAATTGACTCTTGACGTCATCAGTGCGATCTTACAAAAGTTTTAAATTGTTTTGGAGTAATTGAAAACGTCTAAATTTCATAGTTTAATTTTAACCATTTTATTAAAAGCGACTTTGTTTAATTTGTTAGAAAATGCTGATGAAAACTTTTGTAGGTTTTTGCTTATTTTCAGTACTAGGGAAATCACAAAGCGTAAAAATACTTAAACCATCGTTTTTAGAAGATTGATTTGGATTAACGAAATGAATGTAATTTTGAAAGTAGATTGGGTATAAGTTTTGAAAGTGTTCTTCCTTTAGAAAATGATTTATTACAATCTTAACGAAGACCTTGAAATGAATTTTCGGGAAATAAAGTTTCACGCCTGTTAATGTAAGTTGGAAAGTTTCAGAGACTTTTCGTTTAAAATATGCCAAAAAATTCATCTCTAGAATATTTCAACGTATTTTGAAAAATGTAACAAGAATTTTAGTGTTCACTCGTGTTTAACGTAAAATTTTTTTTTAAAATTAATTTTAAAGTTTAAATTTCTTTATTCTTTGTGCTTCCCTTAATTCTGATGCATAACCATTGGCGAATGTAAAAATTCCTGTTGCATATTTGAATCCCTTTCCTTTGATATTGTAAAAAAAATTGGCTAAGAAAATTTTCGACCGTATGTCTTTTGGAAATTCGAGTTAAAGTACTTTTTCTATGAGATTTGGTGGCTAGTTAGTGTACCAGTTTTCATTAATTTTATTCCACGTTGCATAAAATGTGTTAGTTTTGAGTCGTAAAAACTCAGTATATTTCTTGAATTTTTTGTTTATCGGTAAAAGCTGATTTTTGAAATTTAAAATAGTTTTATTTTTCATATATAACAATAAAAAAGAGTATGCTAACCAAACTTATCAGTTCACTTTGAAAGCTCAGGTTATTATGTATATTGAAATTTTCTTTAAATAAATGAAACTTTTGACGAATTTTCCCTGAATCTTAACATTTGACTCAAGTTTCTTATTGTTAATTACTAGATTTAACTTTTTTTCTTGACATTTTTCTTGTCACATACGAAATCCCTTAATTATTTCATTTTCTGTGTACAAAGTACAAATAGCCTGGACTGTTTTTTGTCTCTCAGTGGTTGGAAATGAATGTTTCACATTCTTTTCATATCCTAAATTTTGATTTACTCAAAACGAAACATTCATTTTCTGTCATACTAATTGTGTTTACTAAGTAACTGTTGGTGTGGAAGCCTTGAAGAGAACGTTCGTTCTCGAAACCTTCTATTGTTATAATTATATCCTATTTATTTTCTTTTTACTGTGAAAACCTGTTCCTCAAAATACCTTGCTTAAACCACTTTAGCATATTTTTCTAAATGATGTGGCCCAAAAAATTTAGCCTCGTAAGTTTCGAAGAATCAAAGAATATTTCAGTTAACAAACGTACGAGACGCAAATTGATATTTATGTAATTTCCGTCCTCGCAAATTATGACTAAAAGTTTTCATTTTGTGGTGGAGGATGCCATAATGCAGGTTTAAAATTTATGCAAGATAACGGATTAATGTGAAAGAAACGTTTTCCTTTTTGATATAACAGTTAAAGTAGTTCGGTCGCATTTGGATTCAAATTCGACAAAAATTGGACATTTAAATCTACAGTTATTGTTTTGATAGTAAGATTCTGAGGGCATTTATTAAGGCAATTCCGAGAATTATTTTCATTATTGGTGGACAGTTGCAGTAATGCTCTAAAATCGATTTTATGCCTCGCCGAGTACAAAATTAGCATCTCACTTCTTGATTGATGTTTAATTCGCGTATTTTTATGCGACGTAAAATGCACCGGGTCGTTTAATTAAATGCATTACGATTTCTTTTCTTTTCTTTTTTTTTTTTTTTTATTCTTTCATCTGGTTGATTACAAATCACTCTTGAATCATTTCTTCCGTTTATAGTTCACACACGTCGATGATAATTTGTCCAGTTGAAAACGTGAAAATATTTTATTTTAATATTGATGATTATCTGGAATGATATTTGCGAAGAAATTTAAGATCATTCGAAAACAGGGTGTCTTCGGGTTTCATATTTTTTATTTTTTATTTTATTTTTATTTTTTTTAAAGGAAGTGATTTTTAAGACGAAGTATCCTTCCTCACCACTGAATAATCATTTTTTTGAATTAGGTAGACTATATATTATTCTCTTAGCAAGTTTTTTGTATTGGAATTGTTTTATTTTACAAACGTATGATTAGGGTAATGAAAATTTTTTCAGAATATGGTGTACATCGATAAGTAGTAGGTACGATATGAGAACTTTAATTTAATGATGAAAACAATATTTTTGTTTTGAATTAAGAACTTTGATCAGTAATTCACGTCATTCCTAGGTATTTGTAATTTTTTGAATCGATCCCATTTTTGCAATCCATGGTTGGTAAAGAGAATATATTAATTGTAAAAACTGTGCTTTTAATGACACTTTTGTAAGACCAGATGTCCTTATTAAAAACCTAAATAATTAATGATTAAAAGTTGTTTTTCTTCTTTGATGGTATGAGATATTAAAAAGAATATTTTTTGAATGAGAGAAATTTTTCTCGTAGTCTACTGCATATACTATCCTATACTATAATACGAGCAATAATTGTATGTGTGTATGTGTGTATGTAAATGTGTTATGAAGAACTAGACCGACGATGTTGCTGAAAATTACAGTATAGAGATATTTGAGTATGAAAAAACGATCTACATTGTCTCAAGTTTGAGAAATCCTATACTATAATACGAGCAATAATTTTATGTGTGTATGTAAATGTGTTATGAAGAACTAGACCCGACGATGTTGCTAAAAATTATAGTATAAAGGTATTTGAGTACCAAAAGGTCTCCAGTTTGAGAAAATTCGTTGAACAGATATATGAGCATCTCAATCTATCCATCAGCAGTAAATGATAACAATGTACGTTAAAAAATTGACTAACCCTAAATGTTACGAATAAGAAAAGATTTATTAGCGAAATTTGCTAGGCCTAAACTCCGTATGATTATTATGATTTATGACTAATGAAGTATGAGTTAAATATTGCGATTTAATTCTCAAGATGTATGAAATACGAATACGATAATACCGAAGGATATACTATATAAATATATTTTTAAAATTCTCCAGCTTGATTAAAATTAACAAAATTTTCTCTTTTTCCACATCAGAGTACAGCTCGGTGAATCAGGTATTATTGTATTATAATAAAAGCTAACTGGATGATCAATCCTATGGCACAGCAAAACGTTTGTTTTATTACTTTTATTTAAGTGATACGTGAATTTCGTGTAAATGTGTTTTAATATTCCGTATCTTTGTCTATCTTACCGTTATCAAAAATTTCAAAAAAATGCCTTTCTAAATTGGTTTGTCTCATGAATGATTCATTTTAACTGAAAATACTTGGAGAGAGCTACCTGAAATTTTTCTTCAACATAGTCCTTATTTAAATAAAAAACTAAACCACTTGATGAATTTTGTGTCCCACATTTCAATTATCATCATGCTTGATAAATAGCTAAAGATTATAATATGCATCTGGTGAAATCATTAATTAATAAAATTTTGAAACTTTCAGTGTAGGTATCGTTGTTTCGATATTTTTTCAAAAACAAAAATATTCACGAACGTCCTTTGTACGATGGGATGAGCCATTTATCTCAAATTGATTTATTTTTGTGATTAAATTTTATTAGTTGACGGCTTATTAAAATGAAGAACACGTAATTTCCTCTGGAGTACTCTTATGGAACTCACGTGCTGAATAGAATAATATTATAATTTTTATCAATCTCGGTAGTCATTAGGAAAATAATTCTCATAATCAGAGGTTGAAAGAATTGTTTTGTTTCAGGCTACTGGATAAACTATTCAAAATAATTTGTACTCGGAGGATTTTAAAGTATATCTACCAGCAATGAAAATAATTTCCCTGCCTAATTTCTAATATTCTCCTTAATACAGGAAGTAGCAGAATTTCATCATATAGTATAAACTATAAATATAGTTATAAGCTATTTGAGCCTAATTTATATTTTCTTCCTCATTTTGTCGTACCTCTTCAAGTTGAAATGTAAAAAAATAAAACCGATAAAAAATATTCTTAAATCCCTTCTCCTTCAAAAAATTGTAAAAAGAAGCGCTGCATGGATCCAATTCTTTAATTTTTGGTTTATTTACAATCATATGGGAAATTCAGTCGCATCATAATCATAATTTCTATTAACTTATCATGTACACTGAAATTATAGCAAGCGTGAATAAATTATACAATTCTTGATCCAGATTTCGTAGTTTATGTAGTGGGTTCTGTGGGGAAAATAATTTTCTACAAACTAAAATATCATTACCGTGTATGGCAAATAAAGATATTCTACTACTGTTTGTCGAACGCATATCAGTTCAAATTTTATATTATTTACGCCGCTATAGTATCTGTTGTAAAGAGTCAAAAAAGGGCTTGAGAAAGGAGTCTCTTACACCGGTACTTGATGTCAAAACAGTTGGAGAAAACTGCTATGTCCGAAGGAGAAATTTGCCTCTATTTCAAGCAGGACGGAGAGGTTGAGGTATATTCGTTCAGATGAATGTAGAGCTCATAAATTGTTTTCAGTTCTACACCTCTCAGTTAAGCCTACTTCTTCACTGCTCTTTTGCACAATTGTTCATTATGCGTCCTCAGTGAGGAGATGATATCTGGTCGTCTGGGAAAATGTCGATTTGCGTCTTCGTCAGTTTTTCGTATCGATAGGTAGGTACCATTTTTAACAATGTTCACGTGCCATAACTTTTTGGTCTTTATTGGACTGTCGATGTAAAAAATGTAGTAACATTGTTATGTGCAGCGCTTCTGTGAAAGAGAAAATTTAATTATATTTTGGTTAATTATTGTCAGTTAATGGGTGCGCAATGAAATTGTATGCAGCCGTTTGGTATCGTACTTTGCATGTTAACCATCTTTTTCGTTCATTATTATGCAGATGTGTGAAACATAATAACGCCTTATATTCATTATTACGTAAACATTTTGAATCTCAGACTTGACAAGCCTCATGTGGATAATTTCGTGTGTATGTGTGTGTCTATGTCTATAAAATGGTAATACCTTATGCTTATCTACAATTCGTAATATTTTAAAATCGTCTGGAAAGGAAATGTGCTGCCTACGAATTATTCTCATACTTCTTCCGCATTGTTTTTCATAAATGAAATTGGTATTAGAAAAAAATATTGCTTACATTCTTTAGATTCTGAACAAGTCTCGAGTGCGATTCAAAGAAGAAGAATCAGCTGGCCCAAGTGTTGACGCTCGATGTTAAGATTGTTTTACCTTTATTTTCGTGTTCCCCTGATAGAAAATTTTACAGTCAAATAAAAACCGTGATTTTTAGCTACGATACTTTATGTAATTAGTCGTTCGATTCTTTTAATTATTATACTAGGGCGTTGTCTGTGGTAGCCCACATAATCTGTTATTTTACGTGCCTCCGTAGATTCTTTACAAATTTTTTTTATTCCAATAGTGTTTTATGTATAAGGCAGGTTCTTGGACTGGTTTTCATCTCTTTGGGAAAGTTTAATGTCAATTTTTCATTCTAATTTTTTCATTTTTTCCACTCAAAAAATTGACTTGTGAACTCTGTAGTCATCGATATTATTTATTTTGCAATACGAACTAGCCGATAATAAGTTTTCGAAGTTCGGTCACTGGTATAACAAAGGACAAGGGTATTATTCTGCGTTGTTTGGAGAAATATACACTTATTCACGTTTCGCTTTATGGTATCTGTCAGTCTCTTATGACAGGCGTTAGATAATTTTTCCGAGTTATGCTTGCTTTTTAATGTACCAGTGTTAAATTTCTGACTCCACCTTTCCTTCAAAAAAATACAAAATTTGAAAATACAAAAACTATTGTTTGTATAAAATAGCTGTCGTATTTTAGCATTTTTCCTAATAATAATTTCATCTTTGTAGTTAAGGTCAACGAAAATACCTTTAAGGAAAAATAAAAACATTTTTCTGAAGCAAAGGTTGTTCTTCGGAACATTGTTAGGAGTAGTGTCGGAAATGTCATATTTAAAATACCTTCCCCCATCGTTAGTGTTAATTTTTCAGGGTGGCTGAATCTGCCTCATAAATAAGGTTTCTCGAAAAAATCTAGAAAATTAAGGGATTCATGAGAAAATATTTCAGATAAAATCTTTTTCGGGTTAAATTTCCTGTTAATTTTTTTACCACTTATTTTCATGTTGAGTCAATCTTCAGCACCCAGAAGATTTTAAAGTGAAATAAATTTATCGAATATACGAATTTTTTGTCAACACGATAAAGACTGTAATTTTCAGCCGTTAAAGCTTAAATTTGGTATGTAGATACCTTCTATGCCACCTTTGACTATATAATACTGGACCAGTAAAGAAAGATGATTTCTGGTTAGACTTGCCGGCCCTAAATAGGCAACCAGAGCGTACCTTTTGACGTATTTTGCTTTGTGTTTATGTACGCTATCCTTGTGAATTTAAGGGATCTTTTTATCGGATGTATTCTAAATTGGTGAGCTCAAGCATGTAGAAGGTATGCTAGGGTTGCCTACTTTTTCGCCAATATGTTTTGACATTAAAAAGTGCATTGGTTTTAAGGAAGTTTACTGGTCCAGTACTATATAGTCAAAGTATGCCACAAATTAATCATTAAATTTGATGCAAATCGGATACACGGTTCGTTTGTAACATTCAACTTTCTGTTATTTCTTGAGCTATTTCTTTTTAAGATTATAAAAGGAGCAATTTGATATCAATAGGGAACAAAGTTAGAATATTGGTGGATATTACAACGTAAATAAATCCTATTGATTTTGGTTTTGATAATTCTGTTTTTTCTCAAGTTAATTGTATTAAAAAAAATATATACATATGTAAAAAGAACACTCTTCTTTTTCAAATGACTACAATTTTGTATGTTACTCTCGTTCTTTCATGAATTCGTAATGTTTATTTTTGTTTGACCCACATAAAGAAATCGACACTATTCAACTATCTAATATTTACCATTCCGATCTTATTATCTCTAAGTTACATCATTTCATGTATTATTGACTCGACCATCCTTTGTTAAATGACATCATTTTTGACCATACTCAACATGACTATTTTCCTTTTGTAACAAACGTCGATTTCATTTATCAAATTCATTCATTCATTCATTCGTCCGTTAATCGCTGTTTCAGAAAGACAGATAAAACCTAGTCTTATCTTCTTTCGTTTCTTTGTGTATAATAATCTTCAATTTTCTAATTTCACTACCGCTTTTAATCGTGTCAATAAACTCTGCTTTTGATTACGAGTTCACGAAACTTTATTTACGTGCAAATTAGATCGAGTGGAATACCCGGAAACGAACTTACACATATAAATTTTTCAGAAATTTAAAAAAAAAAAATTCAAGAATATATAAAAAAAATTTGCTTATCAAATGAAGATTAGGAATTTTAACATGATGTTTTGGGGACTACTCTCAGAAATATTCCTCTAGGAAAGCTTCGCTCGCAAAATATGTTTCTATTCTCTCAAAAGAGTATAAATTGCCCACAATATAAATAATTGTGACTTTTTTTTTGTAAGATTTCAATTGGTGCTGTGCACACTCGGAAAGCTGCTCGAACTCGTGAGCATCACTCCTTTTTCAGTCGCTGTTCTTTTGGAAAAACGTATGTGTTATCAGGAATTAGTGCAAAAGCGTTTGAATTATTTTTCATTGCGCCTGAATCTCAAAATATTTGATAGAAATTTCTAAACCCTCAAAAAACTTTTTCTTGTCCTTTCCACGTCGACTACATCCTGAGTCGTATTTTCCTTGCACAGTGCACTATGTGTTTTTCTTCTGATATATATTGAATTTGTGTGTTTATCAGTTTGTAAAATGTGAACATCATTGCTAAATTTTTGATATATGAAAGAGTATTTTTTACGCAACTGCTAAAAAAGTAGTGTAATGTATTAAGAACGTGTACGAATATATTTTTTTAGTTCGCTTCATTGTGATGTTGTAATAGTACGTATTCAAAAATTCAAAATAATAATACACGTTCTTCTTCCTGTGCTCCTGTAGAGCTAACGGAGGCCTCTCATACTTGATAATGTTATGTTATAAAGTAACAGAAATATTTGCTTAAAAATCACTACGAAAGTTAGTTACTGAAAACAAAAAATTTCAAAACGAAGGATACAGTGTTGAAAACTTTTTTCAGTTTTAATTATTTCATTTCTTCTAAAAGGAAATTAAGAGAGAATTTTCGCCTTCTCGTTCATTTCATTATGTATATTTTACTCAAAATTTCAGTCATTTTCGTTTTTCTGTGTTACTGTACTAAAAAAGATGAGACCTTAATAACTTTGATGTCTCTCAAGAGAAACAAGAAAATTATGCAACGACTAAGTAATTTGGTCTTATTTTGTGTGTGTAAAACTACACAATGTTACGCTTCAGTGACGTTTGACATTCCGATTTATAAGATTTTTTCATAATTAAATCTGTATTTCACCTGTTTTATCTCAGATTTCCTCATTTTGGGTTTATAATATATGTATTTTCACACCTTAATAAATGTTATGTGTTTCCCGATTTCTTGAATCACATAATCTCACAAATTTCGAAGTTTCTAGCAATATGTAATATTTGTTTTAAGTTGTTTCAATTTTTTCCCTATTTCCCCTGCTCAATCATCATAGACGACCTCGACAAATGTGCAGTTTTATTTTCAACTTTTTACCATTATTGGACATAAAATTGAACTTAGCACGTTTATTTTTGTTTTTATTAATGAAACAGATACTTATTTTTTTATACTGGTACACTTTTTATATTAGAAAAATCTACTAATTGATAATTATTTTTCTTATGTAAAATAAATTTGATTAATTCTCTTCAAGCGAACGCTTTTTAAATTTCCAGACATATTGAAAGTGGAAAATTAGATGCAAAATACAGCGATGGTAGTCATTTATCCAGTAGGTACTCGAATATCAAATGGATTATTTTAATTAAAATTTATTGTTGTTATTATGTAGTTTTACGCAAGAGATCGCATTTTATTATTGTTCACTTTCAGTAAAATCGCACTATTGAACTAAAATTTCATTTATACATTGCGACTGTGCGCAGACCATAAGTTTTTGTTGCTACACATTTCCTAAATTAATTCTTAATTATATTATTGTAATTTCGATAATTATGTGGAGGGGAGAAAGAACGGGAGAGGTGCAAAGGAATGAAAAATGAAAAAAAAAAGTAAAACGTTCATAATTTGATTCATTATATGAGCGACCACCAGGTAAATTCTTTACTAATTATTCGCGCTTGCTTCAGTTATTCAATCTTTAATGTTCACTGAAAGTTGGTTATAATTTTTTTGCGGTTTCATTCAGTTGTTTACTTTGCCTTTTGTATTGAAAAAATGGCGATGGCACGATGGGAAAGGTGGATTCCCTTTAGAATAGACAGAATTTCAAATTCATGTATACTGCGTATTGCGTTCATTATAGGTTATAAAAATTTTGTATTATAATGAAAGTTTCAAAAAGCCATAATTCGGAAACTAATGGGCGGATTTGACCCACCTTTAAACTTGACTGAGATACAGAACGAAGGTATGCGCGTAGCCAATTTTGTTCCGATCCGTAAAGAATTACGCCCTGCCCCCTTTATCTAAAAATTTTAATTTCAAACAGCAGTCATTTTGAAACAAATTGGCGTTTTCCGCCCATCTTCGAACTTGACTAAGATATGGACCCAAATTACAAACATACCAAATTTTGCCCCGATCTGTAAAAAAATATACCCTCTAGTTTGTTGATTGAGGTCTTGGGACTCTGATCAGAAAAACTATAGTGAAATTTTCCCAAGATCGTGACATGCCACTCTCCACAACAGGTAAATTCTTCGAATTTTCTTCGCAAAGTAAAAGTTCATTTACCTCCTTTCTTTGGTATTGTGAGAAGATGTTGAGATGTTAATGAAAAGGAGCTGCTTCAGAAATCAAAATATTGAAGCCTGAATTCAGTATTAATATTTCTTTGAGATATTATGGCTTATACAAATGGATCAGCATGACATTCCTACGTCTTCCAAAGTGTTCGTGTGTATGTTTGAAAGAATGCATTCTTCCTTCTTGTGTTTCTCTGGTGCTAAAACATCAAATTAATAGACGTACGTACCTTCTGATCTCGTAGCTATGATGATGAGCTTTGTACGAAGCTCGAAATCGTTTGTTCTACATTTTATTTTCGAATGCCTACGTGAAGTTGCCCTCTTCGCGCTATCGATATACCGCCAAGAAACCAATTTTGTTCCGCAAACCCAAAATAGAAAGTAGTTAAATAGGCATGTCGATATAATAAAATAATCGCTAGATGAGTTTATATTTATGCCCTTTAATGATTGAGTAAATTAAAATTTAATAATGACAGTCGTCATTCTCATTAAACGGTTTTAATTCTCTCTTTTTCTGCCTTTATTGCTGCATCCTGTTCAGTAAATACCCTTATATAGTTTCATGTGCGGAACTTCTTGAGAAAAAATTTCTCGTATCTTCTCTCGTTCTCCTCGATATTTTCGTCTGCACACGGCCCGATAGAAGTTTCAAATTCATAGCCTTTCCGCTGCAGACACTTCTTAATCGCTTACCTTCTTTTTTTTCCTCTCTTTCTCTGTTTTGTATTGTGTCACCATAAAAAGATGCAAGTACCGGTAATTAAGGATGCAATCTTCTTTTTATGAGCGCGAACGTAAAATGAAAGAGTCATTGACGTTTAATCAGAAAGTCGTTACCTGCCACTTATTATACGTTTCATTAATCGTCGTTCATCGTCGCCCATAGTTCTTAAGTTTTTCGAAATTCAAATTTTTTAAGTGCCACATTTAAAGGCGTTCTTTTATTATCAGTAACGTAAAATGTAAATTAATATGTCATCGTGTGTGCCCTCGTAGGTATATGTTTTTGACAAGAGAAAAACCTCCGTGTCGACAGTTTTTTTCCATCCTTTGCTAAAACATTGAGCGAATAACACTTTTCAAGTGTTTTCAAAATTTTTTAATAAAATTCGAAATTATTTGACGATATTTAATACAAACTGTATCATATGTACAAGTTAAAACGTCACTAATTGACGGAAAATAATTCCACCGTTGAATTATTGTGCATCAATCGCTGACTAATTCTTAAAGCTGAACGTATCCTGAAATTAGTGTATGTTTATCAATGTTGAAAACGTTTGCTGGTGTTAACAGTGAACAGTATTCATATAATTTAATATTACCTATTTGAGGCTTTCACTACAATAAACTCCAAACGTTCAATGAGAAAAGCGGTTTTGATTTTTTGTGAATCCGTTTTATTCTATTTGTGAAATTTGTACAAGTCAAGAATTGAAAAGTGGAACGTAGAATTTGCGTTTTCGCTAACTAATAAAATTAGTTACATATTTTAATAATTGATATTTTTTATCAGAAATCCTACAAAAACAGTTCAACATCAGGGAACCGTATCAAGTTCTGTAAAATCGTTTTTTCTCTTCTGAGCCGTCTTTATGTATCAATACGTCTCTGGGCAATAAACAATTTTGCGCTCTTTCAAAGTGAAATCTTTTAAAATAATTCTGCATAATTTTTTTTCGTTTGTTAATAATTTGCCGCCCTTCGAATCATTGCGCCCCTGAGCGATGGTGTTTTCCCTGTTAGTGTGGTTTAAATGTAATTAAAGGCTTTAAAAATAGGATTGTTGCTTTTGCTTGTAAATTCTTCCTATTTAACTGATCAAACTTGGCTGATTTCTATTCATAAAACGCCTGTTTCTGTGGTGTATTGGTACATGATGTTGTGACATCAGAACATTCTTTGATTCAATTGTTTTATCATTAATGTTGTTTAGAACTGTGTGGGGGTTGAAAATCAGGATATTTATCGATATTTAAATAGGTATCGGAGTTGATATTGTTTAATTTTTTTGAATTTTGTTCTCAGTACATCATTCCTTCATAAGAAGTTAACACTTACGATTTAAAATTAATTTTGATTGAAGTGAACGAAATGTTGTTGGTTTTTCTTTACTAAGTTATGCCTTTAGAATTCAAAAAAAAGTACATCAAACTTTTAATAACAATAATTAAATTTAAAAATAATTAAAAATTATATGCATTAACTTCATATAAAGAATTCAATGGTAAATTTTATTACTGATAACACAACTGAAACAAAAATATTTTCAATTACGTCACTCTTGAATCCTCTCTTGGGATTCGACAATTTGACATCAAAATGAACTTGAATGCATTTAACAGTACTAAATAAATACTTTTCCCCGTTGCTTGTGAGTTAAAGAGGACTGGTATTGATTTTATTTTCCATTATTTACTGTAAAAAATCATCCACACACCTATCACACCAATAACTGTAAAAACGTGTACAAAATGAAAGTATATTATCCCTTTTTCAAGCCTCATATCAGAAAAATACACCAGTGTGCTAAACAGGTGTCGAATTCCTGTTAAATGAGAAGTAGATACTAACGATTTATAAAACCTAATTAGTAGAAATTCACTGATAAAATGTAAAAGAAATTAGGGGATCACAACTTTAAATTCAAAGCCCTGATCTTTGATTTTTAATAATAACTATTCAGTTTCCCTAAATTCAATATTGTCTGTTATGAACCACGCACCGATCTTACACTTTTTTAGCCTATACATTTGATCTATTTTTTGCTGATCTTTTTCTCCTGGGCTCCTTTTCTCCTGTTTTAGCGTCATACTTTTATTTTTTTTTAATTAATTGTTTTTTTGAAGTTTTAATATTCTGTTGAAGGAGAGGCGTATTTTAAAAACATAAATAAGCCCCCAAAAAGCTTAGAATTATCGATTATGAACACGAACAATACAAAATGACGGTCGAACAAACGACTTTAGCAGAAAATTGTACGGGCGTGCGAAATAAATTTAATTATTTAATTTTTTTTTTTAATTTTTTTCTACTAATGCAGCGTATGATTGGGGCCTTTGAAAATCTAACCAAAACTCAAACTCTGTGCTCATTACTTATTTCTATCTTTGAAGAAGCAACCAGAGGCCAAAATTTCCAACAAACATTTGTTTCCGAATTTTTTTGGTTTAGATTTTCCAAATTTTCTCAGATGAATATTTTTTTCAGATTTTATTGTCTTCGGTGAATTCTAGATAATATTTTTCCTTCTTGAAAATGTATTTAGACTTATTTTTCGTGAAACTTACAATTTTTGACTTTATAGATTTTGAAAATTAAGAGCATTTTAGTTGTGTTTAACTCTTCATTTATTATCATCAGTCATATATTTCGATCCTCCGCTTCCAGAACACCCTGTTGTTTTATTGCATATTACAAGACGTGTTGTAGATTGAAAGTGTGTAGTGGGTAAACTTGTTTACTCAGCACGACCAATTTTGTCGACTCTTGACCCGATTCTACTTTACGTTGAGATTGAATCGTGTTTTCTGTAATCACGTTATGTTTTTTTTCTGTTTCTAAGTAATTTTTTCTAGTTGTTTAACGCTTATAGTTTTCAATTTTATTATATTTTTGCTCATTTATTTATTTATTTATTTTTGAGTTCGCAGCGTTGTGTCCTTACTGACGAGAATTTTTTAAAATTTAATTGAGGTCATTGACCACGTGTCAAGCGATCTTATAGTATTGGCTAAATTAGGTTCAAGTTTCCCTTTTCATGTAGAGTTGTAGATTTGTACGTTGTTCAGTGTCCTCATTCTTGGCATTAGTTTTAAGTCAAAGTTTTGAAAACTTGCTTGTTTGTTAAAAATTCAGTAAGAAGAGTATAAAAATTCTGGATGTGGTATGTTATAATATTTGTTGTGTGCCGAAAAATTGATCCTCGTGTTTTTCGAAAATACAAAATAAAATCTCAAAAATGTGTTTGAGTATCTTTTGAATATTTTAAAACAAATCCATTTTACGTTGGTGAAAAAGTTAAATTAAATTTGTAAGAAGTTTTATTTTGACTTTTTTTTAGGTGAAACTAAAAATTATTATTCTAATTGGCAAAAGTTAGTCAAAAATACCAGATGATTTTGTTTCACTTGAATGATGAAGATTTCTTTGCATTATGTACTTCATGTAAGGTTGGGAATGTGTTATATTTTAGCTCGAAGCAAGGAGGGAAAAAATTCTGAAAATTATTAACTAAATTTATCTTTTATCTTCACGAAATTAATGTTAATTGAAGATTTGTTGATACAACTTCTCTTTTTGCAGACAATAGTTCTGGAGATTGCCGAGAAAAAAAATAAAAGGGAAAGAAAAACATTGCGTACTTTTTTAATTAAATATGTTTGGGTCATTAGTGATTTATAAGTCGGTTGTATACAGTGCATTATTATTGATTAATGACGCAGTTATCAGTCAACAGGCTTCTTTTTTTATATATATCAACTAATGAAATAAAGAATAAATAACGGTGCAAGTTCGAAATACGTTTAACCCGAAAATTATTTGTCAGCTTGGTAAATTGACTTTGGCAACATAAATGGAAGTTGATTTTTGCATTACGAGCATAAGAGATTCAAAAAAATTAATGATACTATCTTCATCACATCGATATTATCTTCTCAGTTTTTTTTTCTTTTTGTTTACATTTTGGTTTTAAGTCGACTTTATCTTAGTATCTTTATTGGGTCAAGTACGAGTATTACGTACGATTTTTATTTGCGATTGAATCGTAACGGAATGATTCTAGTGTTGTTGCGATATTCGATCTGTTAGGTGGTATAATGGGTACAGTCCATAAACTCCACTTCTGGAAAGTAGGAGGCCTAATTTAGTTTCCTGTTTCATGTCAGGCTTTATAATTTGTTGAAAAACAGTCCCAAAAGCGTCAAGTACTCATGGACGGGGTTCACAGATTTTTTTCTGAGGACGAATTAGCAGAAAGCACTTACTTTAGTTAGGCAAATGAGAGAAAAAAAGCGATTCTGGTGTAAATTCGCAACTATAGTGATCAAGAAACCAAAAGGAAGTACATCGACAATTATGAACCAAAAGAAAGAGTTAGTATCAAAAATAGAGTAAATATTTTAAAAATCGAGTATATCTTTCACGCCACGTTATACTTTGTATAAAGTCGTGTAAAGAATCTTACAGAACCATCCACCAAGTTAAAAGTTTTCTTAAACGGCGTAAGTGGGTGAAATTACGTGAATCATCAGTGAAATCGTTCCCAAAATTTGTTCTTTATTGGTGTGGAGTTTTCATAAAGTGTTAAAACGTATTTCGATGAACGCTATGAACATTGACGTGATTGGGTTCCATATTCGGTCAAAAACAATCGATCAATGATGTGCTGATGAAATTTTTTGGAATTATACCAACTTTCTTGGGTTGACTTTACTTTACTTTATTTATTTTTACAGGGCATTAATATGTCGTGTGTACAATTTTCTAAAAAATTTCTTTTTCTACTCATGATTCTTGTTTTTTTCCATAATGAGGGTCTTATGGATTCCGATGATGTGTACGAGTCTCTGACCCATAGTTTAGCATTTGATTCTCACTCTTTTCACTTAGAATGAGGTCATTCTGTTGGCTAATGAGAAAAGCTAGTTCCGAACTAATGGAGATGTGAAGTTGGTATTATTTATCGGTAAATAGACAACCAAATATGAATAACAGTGAGAGTATGACTTCTGAATGCTTTTTAGTGCAATATTGTGAGAGTATTCCGCGTATATCGTAAATTTTTCATCAATTTCTAAGAGTATACTCCGTATATCACGTATATACCCTATGAGCACATCACTGCAATCGATATTTCTGATCATTGTGAATCTGTTTAGTGGAAGTTTGACTTTTATATCTAATTTCAAGAATAATCTTTGGAATTCGGAGATCGTATTATAAAGAATTTCAATAAAATAGTTTCAAATTTCAGTAGTAGGAAAAAAATCATTGGGAATTACTGAGTATAATTGTGACGGACCTCCAAAAGTGTATTTATATGTGTCACAATTTCAGGTTTAGAAAAATCCAGTTCTCTGTAAGATCATGCTTCATGGAGAAATAGGGCTTTTTGGTGTTTCAGTTTTTTGTTTTAATTGTTGTTAAAAATAATTTTGTCGACAAATTGCATTATTTATTTTGGTGTCTCATTGTTTGATGATATGAATCATATTCGTTGGGTGGAAAAGAATATATCATGGTTGAAAACTGTGTTATTAGAAATTTTGTGTTGTATTCAAAAATTTAGGACTACTTCCACTTCTAGCTCATGATTGATGACATTAGCAGTTCAGCGTACTGAAGTCTGACGAATATGACGTTTGTTGGTGAACTATAGCCGTCACTTATGTTCATTATGTCTGTTCGTTTTTAAAGAAACTATTTTTAAACCATTTTCGAGATTTTTCGGGAATGAATTTGTCATTAAGATTCGTTGACAATGAGAAAAAAGTCACTGTCTTGCAGTTGTGGGCGGCTGTTTCTTTCGAATTATATTTATCATGAGTCATGATGAAAATGTAAAAAAAATTTTATTCCTTTTTAGTAGCAATGCTGAATCGGAAAATAATAATTAAATTTGGTTCTTCAACCCAGTAGATGCCTGGTGGAGTATGTATCTACCCCATCCGTATAAAATATCGTGGAAAATGAAAAAAAAAAAAAAATAAAAATAAAAAAAAAAAAAGTAAATAAAATACATTATTTATAGATGTTTTGTTTCTTTAAGTGCTTAAAGTCGCGTTGAATACAAAAATCGTGGTTAACACCTTGAAATCCTAACACAGTAACATTACCCCTCCTACCGCCTTTCTTCATAAAAAGTCCCAAACCATGCATCACAGTAATTTTCAAGATTTTTTCACTCAATGTTCGATGCCGTTGGAAAGTTTCATGTTTAGATTGTTAAAATGTTTTATAAAATTGCTGTGTAAGGGCTAAAGGGATAACTGCAGAAAAATGGATTTTGATGTTTCTCAAAATAGATTGTTTTTTGTGAATATCATGTAATATAGGGTGTGCAGGCAAAAAAAGGATTTTGAATATGAAGAAAGATATTGATATAACCCTTTTCCCTTTTTCAGAAAATGTATTTCTCTTAACAAAGAACGTTTACTTGTCAAAATTTTCACACAAACTGCATGAAAATTTAATCATAGCATTGAAAATGCGCTTCTCAAATTTTGATATCTCATACTTGTAAGATTGAGTTTACTACTCCGAAAGTAGCTCCATTTTCTATCTTTACACACGCTCCATTTTTGTTTAATGTTGTACACAACTATGTACTTACACGAATACACTGCCGTTTTGTCGCGTGAGTTTTGAATTCGCAAAATAATTTAATTCAATGCCCTTAAGTATTTCAATTAAAATTAATAACCTAGGCACTTCTATCATTTCAAACGGATTTCATTATAAAATGAATACGTTGCATTGTGCTATTAGTTTACTCTGTACGTTATGTGAGAATAATATTAGATATTTTTATTCTTTTTTTTTGATACTAGCAATTTTTGTTTTCTTTGTTACAGGTGAGTCACTTCACCATTATTCTTTTACGAATTACGAAAGATATTTTTTCGTTGTTTGGTGAGTGCTTTATCGTCGTTATTTCAGTTCTTCCCGTGGAAATAGTAATTTTTCGAAAAATAAAAAAAAGTACCCATTAAAATTAATACCTGTTTCGTCGCATCTGTTATAGATAATATAATGACGTAGGTATGGTGTTCGTCTACTTTAGTTCGAAATTGGAGCATGAAAAAAATTAACACCAGTCAAAACATATAAAATTCGTTTGCACTTATTTTGCGTACTCACGCCTGATACAAACCATCAATAATTTTTTAAAATTCTGAATTGAACTAAGTACAAAAAATTTTCAATTTTTTCGTTCCAAAAATATCGCAGTTCATGTTCTGTTGGAAAAATTCCAGTTGCTGCCGCTGTAGTGGTTTTGATATTGAGGATCAAAAAATAAATAAAGAATTATATGAATTTTATCTAGTAGATCATATTATATATTTTTTATTTCTCTATTTTGTATTGTTGATGGAAAGACCTTGCAAATTACTTCATGCATCTAAAATCGCAGCACATAATTTGAGTGGAATTCGCATTTTTTGCCTATTTTGTACAATAAAATTAATTTCTGAAAAATAAGACTTGGTGAAAAAATGGGTGAATCAGCATTCGTTATAAGCTTTTATTATTCTCACTACTGCGATTTTAAGATTCACCAATACTGCTCCCAACCTTCCGCAACAAAATAATCTTTATTTCGTATGAAGCTAAAGTAAAAAAAAAAATAAAAGCTTATTTTTTAAAAATTCGTTTTCAGCCTAACGAAATAATTTAAGAAATAGTAATAAGTATAACTCTAAAGTGTTTGTAATAATTGAAGTGAAATATTAATAAAAGATAATATTCAGAAATTATCTTATTTGTTGAGGTAATTCAGAAGTATTGAATTACACTCGCAACATTGTCTCTGTATGCAATTTGAAAAACCATATGAAACTGACAACAGGTCATTTGATTTGTTCCCCAAATTTTATTTTTCTTGTTTTTGGGAGAGTGTAAGTCAGTTAATATATAAATTTCTAATTGAAAGAGGATTGAGACGAAAATTTTAAAATTCATATTCTCGTACTATACTGATATATTTTTATAATTGTTGAGGAAGAGCAAGAGAGGACCTGAATTTAGGCCATACTTAGAAGTAACTGTATTTCGACTAAAATGATAAATGTAAGTATCTCGGAACGAGAAATTATGGTTAGTAGGTATTTTGGAAGAAATCAGTATGATGAAAAACATAAAACTATCAACGGTTTGACAGATTACGGATGAGGATTGAAAATTGAAAATTGGAAGTTGAACGTTTAAAAAGTGAATTTAGGCTGAAGAAAGTGGAAATGTGTTCTAATGTAATGTTGAGAATTTTAAAATTATGTGTTGAGAAGATGACAGTCCTTTTGTGTATTTTCCTACAACTATTGCATTAAACGCAGTGATGAGACCGGGCAGGACCTGTGGAAAAGCGCCGGTCCTGGTCGTAGATCAAGAATTTATAGGTCACTCAAATTCTTCTGTACACGATATATATGTAAAAAGAACACTCTTCTTTTTCGAATGACTACTATTTTGTTTGTTACTCTCGTTCTTTCATGAATTCGCAATGTTTATTTTTGTTTGACCCACATTAAGAAATCGACACAATTCGACTATCTAATATTTACCGTTCCAATCTTGTTTTTAAGTTACGTCATTTTATGTATTATCGACTCGACCATCCTTTGTTAAATGACATCATTTTTGACCATACACAACATAACCATTTTTCCTTTGTAACAAACGTCGATTTCATTTATCGAATTCATTCGTCCGTTAATCGCCGTTTCAGAAAGACAGATAAAACTTAGTCGTATCTTCGTTCGTTTCTTTATGTATAATAATCTTGAATTTTCTAATTTCACTACCGTATTTTAATCGTGTCAATAAACTCTGCTTTTGATTAGGAGTTCACGAAACTTTATTTACATGCAAATTAGATCGAGTGGAATACCCGGAAACGAACTTACATATATACATATATGTGGATAGTGCATATATTTCCACTTTTTTCTCATTTTGACACTTTTTGGGAGTCTGTGGAGCCTCCGCTGTTCAACCTATGGCAGTGAAACTTGGGGTAATGTTAGAAGCTTTCATGAACTACATATTCGTGTTAAAATTTTTGAATTTCATCCTTTAGTTCCGGAAGGAGTGTTTCCTCAAAGTTTCGCAAACCCACCATGTTGTCATTATGATAACTCTCGTAAATTAGAAGGTTTTGGCTTGAAATTTTTATGGCAGTTGGAGACTATAAAATTTGATACTTTTAGAAAATATACGCTTACTACGAGTCTTGCGCGGGAAAGATATATTCTTTTACATACGTTTCAACGCGATGGATTTTCCTAGACCGGATTTAAAGTAATTTTATTTACACCGCCACCTGTTCCCTGATTATTGTGATACACTTCGAGGTTCGCCAAAGTTATGTGTGACTCATTCTTTCGTCGCAAATCCTTAACCTCCGAACAGTTGTAGTGGACGTGCGATAAAATAACAGAACGTCTTGTACATGGGATGTTCCTTAGGGCTGGTGTCAGTTTATGAGCCGAAATAAACAATTGGCATGGATGGGAAGATGGCCAAAACTCATTTCTAAAATTAAAGAAAATATATTTATGTTCGAAGTCGAAGTTTGATGAGCGTATTCGCCTTTCTACTATGGCAGTGAGAACAGAAAAATCAGGTGCAAAAATTACGCATGTGAAGTCACCCATATTTATGACTAATCTTGGGTGAGCGTTCCACTCCACTCAGAAGTTGGCTGATGATAATTATATACCTAACGATAAACAAATATTGTTACGCAGTAATTGGCAAAGATTTTGAAAAATTGTATTTTACTTTTCTGTGCGTTTTATAACGAAGAATTCTCTCGGTCTGTATGGACATAAAAAGAGTTTGGCGTATCTTTAGTGTGGAGTGTTTATCCCTAGAGTTAGGGAACTACGAGATGTTCCTTTAACCATCTTCTCGTCTCTGCAAATACTATTCAGACTTGAAATAAATGTGTTTATGTATTGATTTACTCAGGTCACTTTCTCTTGACCTTTTCCTCTACACTGCATTGATCGCTTATTGTTCGTCGATCAATAACTTTGTAAGAGCTATATTTTTATGATATAGTCATTTGTTTTTTGTATTTTCATTTTTTGCATCCTCGATTGTCCCTCTCTATTCTTGACAGGATTGTTGTAAATAGTTAACACGAAAAAAATTAAAGAAATTTTTATTTACCTTATATAACTTTGGTTACGCACCTATTTTGTATTATCTTATTTTAGACGTATTAAATACGATGAAGAAAAGTGAAGAAATTCCATATGAGAAAATTTAGAGTTGCTTTGATGCCCCCTCTTTGAAATTTTACTTAGTTTTATGTCAATTCGTACTCCTTAGTTGTCTTGTTCAAGTTTTAATGTATGCTGAGCCTATCCTGTCTGAATTTTCATTTGGAAAGTCTCTGCGTCCGTAATTTTATGACGGAATATTGTTTGCATTGTTCAAGTACAATTGGGTAGGCCTTTTTTGTGTTGAAGTGATTAGTAGTTTCTACTTTTGTTAATTATTATGGATTAAATATTCGAAGAATTTTACCATGGTTAATACGAGCGATTATTAAATCAATAATTGATCTTTCATGTATGATTTCTTTTTTTTTTTGTTTTGGAAGGGAGTCGCAATACGATTGGATTACCCCGATAAGTTGAGGAAGAAGTGAAAGTGGAATCATTTCCTGCGTTTCTGTTATCTAAAAGTATTTAAAACTTTTCTTTGTCAATAATTCAGCTGTATTTCTGGGGTTTTTTTCTGATCCATTATTCTTTTTTACAGTCTTTATGCTATGAACCAGTTTCTGATGAAATAATGTGGCTATTTTTTTTTCAGGGGAAAAGATTTAACAAGGAACTTGATCTAAAATAATATTTTTTTCACGTTCAAGTTATACTCTCAAATTGGTTCTGAAAATTGTAACATGAAAATTAAAAAGATATAATTTAAATGAATGGTAATAGCGAAAATTTTTATGTTAAAAGGCATGTATTCAACATGTTGTGAGGTAGTTTTCAAAGATTATTAATTTTCTTAGGTCTTGTGATCTTTCAAGTCGTCAATTTCCCACTTATGTTTAGGTGGGCCCTCAGTGCTGCTCATTTTGTTCGAGATAATGAAAATATTCGAAACACCAGCTTTCAGTATTGTGAGATGAAACTTCTTCGCTTCACTTCTTAAATCAGAATTTTGCGCATTTGAGTACCTACTTCTTTTTTTATAACTATATTAGAATCGGAATTTTTATTAAAAGTCTTAAATTTTCTCGGTGCAACTTTTACTTTTGTGTTGGGTATAACTGAAATTATATTATATTTTTACACACAAAAGAAAATTGATATTTTCCCCCAAAAAAATTATGAAACTGCTTCGAGTATGTCAATTAGACATTTTTTTATTTCCCAATTTTGATACCAATACAGCAAGAGAAAAATAAAACTGAATTTAAAATTATAGTCAGGAATTAATTCCTCGTCTATCAAATCGAGAGAAAAAAGTGGTGTTTTCCAAAAAAAATTGTGGATAGATCGTTATTTTTCTTGACTTTTTGTCTGCTGTTGTCAGTTTCCCCGTACTCGTTCCATCAAAATAATTACTCTGCTCAGAAACCAAGAACTAAATTCATTAAACCATATTGAAAGCGATTTTTAAAATTTTCTGTGTTTTGTCTCTATTAAACCAAGTCCCACGAGTACATAAGTGCGAAAGATAGAGTGTAGGTGATTATTTAAGGAATGATTAATTGAAAATATCTTTGATTTTTTTTTTTTTTCATAAGTAAACTCAATATTCCCAACCCCGATCAAAAGAAAACCGGAAATTGTGCTGTTATATTCGTTTGTGCGTTGTTTGTGCTTAAATTTTTATCGTTTGTGTTCAAATTGTTCGAAAGTTATTAGCAAAAAACTGAAAGTAGGTCATTAGGAGGGCTGGAGACATAAATACCCTAATGAACAACTTTGACAGTTTCTCTAAAGCCAATCGTTCGTGCTCGCATTTTTGTCCTTTATGCTCAAATCACAACCGCTACCGGGGACTTGAAGTTTTATGTATGGAGGATTTTCAAAATGGTCTGATTTGGTTAAAATTGATGTCAGTCGTTTGTGCTTTGTTTATACTTCATGAATATACTACCCTAACATCTTCCATCTCTAAGTCACCCTCTTCATAAGAAAAACCGTTTATATGGCGGTAAAAATTCAAATCGGTCCGATTTAGATGAAATTTGTGCCAATTGTTTGTGGTTCGTTTGTGCCTCAAAATTATACCACCTCCAAGATCATCACTCAGCCCTGTAACTTTCCACATTGAACAAACATTTTATAATGGCAAAATTTGAACTGCTCTAATCGTGGAAAATGGTATTAACAATTTAGTGCTCTGTTTTTGCTTCACAAAAATTACATCATCAATAAAAAAGCTCAATTCTTCAAGTGTGATAAAAAAAAATTGGAATATAAATCTGCTCGAGACGTGCAGCCCACGAAGATAGAATTTTTAAACTACAAATTGATGATACCGTTGGGTTGTTCTTCATTTATGCTAGCTTGTAGACCTATGTGTAAAGTTTGTGCTCAGCTCTTTCAACTCTTCATATTCTGCAAAGAAAGAATTTTTCAAGGTTGTGTAGTGTCATTTGGTTACGATTCATTTATGCTTGTTTGGATTAATTAAAAAAAATTTTTCAAAACTAAATGCTTACTACCCAAGAACTGATGCTTCAAATTAAGATCAAAATCAACCGCTGTATCACCCTTGAAAACCTTGAGTTACAATTATTGTCTATAAATTAAGACGAATTTGTCAATCAAAATTGTGAGTATCGAAGTGACCGAACAAAACTGACCTCCAAAATCATTTTCAAAATTAACATTAACTTTTCAAGAATACCATAAGTGAAAGGGTTAATAGGTACAATGCTCCATTCTCGATTTATTTTTGTTGCATTATAATTTTTTGTTTGTTTCATTATGTTATATTATCTACCAAATGTTTCAGAAAAATTATCGTTCATGCATTTGGGATACTGATGGGTATACTCGGTGATGCGATTGCAAGACTTTTATTGATATTTCATCATTTCTTTTGCAACATGTTTGTAAAAAAAAGACTTGAGGCTCAATATTTTCTACAAACGTTCTTCTAAAAAAAAGAAGTGATGCAAATTTATTCATCAGCTATTCTTTGTTTTCTTTTATGGGTATCAGGGAATTCAATTACCTTGTTGAATGTTTTGGTGAATATTGTCATGTTAGCAATTTCCAGAAAAAAATAGAAAAAAAATTAGTTTTAAGTATCTGTAAGTCATCGCTTTATCTCCGTCAGTCTGTATTCTTGAAAAAAGAATAGTTATCGCAGAAGTTTTAATTTTTTGGTTTTTCAATGACGCACACTTGATCTGTAACGAAAGTATTCTTATCAGTTTAACACGAGATATTGTTTTTCCCACTAATCGGATGTATTCTTCGCGCTAAATTTATTATTTTTTCTTCGCACTCTCGCAGTGAAAACAAATTCGCTTCTATCCCAACCTTACCGGTATCGATCGACTGATGGGAATCACTTGAAAATACGTACCTAATAACGATATAATATTTGAAAATATGCTTTGACGTCATTAGTTACCTGCTTCCTCGTATCATCTTACAATCTTTTTTTCATTTGCAATTGCAAACCATTCTATGTAACGTGAAACTTCATTTTGCATAAATTTTTTATTATATTTTTAAGCTCGTTTTTATTTAATTTTTTTTTTTTTTCGCATCTTTGAATGTTGTTAAACATCGTTTTCAAAAGTATTCTTGTTCCGTAAGCGTATTACAAATAAAGTTGGGAAGGGTGTTTTGAAGAGGAGGGGTTTTCACTTAACGTAAAAAATAAACTTCTTTATTTCCTCAAGTGTTGACATTAAATACGTTTTGTTCGAGTGTTGACGCTTTCATTTTGGCAATTTTAGGAGGAAAAGAAGAGTAACGTTGTAATAAATTATTATTCCGTCATTTTTTATACCCCCAAATCCATGTAGCCTATTTTTATCTGTGCTGGTTTTTCGTTGGAATTTTAATAATTTTGAAATAAAACTGGTTCATTCCTACAAATTTTTATCCGCTTCTTGCCAAATTAAGTAGGCCGTGCTAGCTTGCTTTCAGTAATTTGATATGCGTTTCAAATGACAGTCGTGAACCGGTTTTCAACTTTTCGCAATTTAAAAAAAAACAAATTTTCACTGTATTTTGAAAGTATTTTATCGTGTTTGAGTCAATCATTATCGTGTTATCAGCTTTGTTGCTATCTCCTTGTCCGTTGGCACTTGGCAGAATTAACGTCGAATGAAGCTTTTTCGACTGCGAATACGCACGGTCACGTTTGAGTTGTATAAAAACATTTTTATCACCGTTTTTAGGGTTAAATACCTACTTTTTTTTTTTTTTTGGTAGGCAAAGAGATAAATTTAATTGTTACGTAGATGTTGCTGGAAACAGTCACTGATGAAAGAACGTACGCAAAAGCTGTTTCAGAATATTTTTATATATTTTGTGATTTATGCTTTCTAACCGAGTTTCACTGGAAAATCTGTTACTCAAACTGATCTCTCGGTGACACTTGAATTTAAATTATAACAATGCTTCTTACGCTTTTATTTACAAAAATAAATTTTTATGTCCATGAAGAGTGATTTTCTGAACGGGATTAAGTCTGTTTTTGAAATTTTTCTGTTTTCAATGGACTACGGTACTGCCTCAAGTGACCCACACAAACTTTACCAAATAAACATGGTATATCTAACTTAGTTTCAGTGTTATAAATTTGCAAAGTTGCTAGTTTAAAAAAAGAAAGAACAAAAAAACATGATTTTGCTTTTTAAGTAAAATAATAATAGAGAGAAATTTGGAGAGGATAATGAAATCACCGGTATATTGTTGGTCACTTACTACTTTGAGAAGTTAACTGCCTGCAGTTATTGAACATGAGATAATAGGTAATAAAAAACAAATTCTTCTGTTTTTTAAACGGTTTTAAGGTTGTTATTTCTTTTTCGACGGCTATTTTGACCCCCCAAGATCGAATACTTTCGAAACTGATTTAAAAAAAGTATATTGCGATGGAAAAAACTGATTTATCCAATTTTTTTACTATCTTGAAAAATTAAAAAAATGAACTTATGCCCGTTTCGAATATATATTTTTAATATAATCTTGGTTCTTGGAATTTCACAGTTACCGGATTTGGAAGATAATTTTAGGTTTCAGTCTCAATTGGCATAATTAAAACGATTGAAAAAAAATTTATTTTTTACCTAAAATATTTTAACTCACTAAAGAAACTACATTCGCTGTAAGGAAGAAGGCATAAAAATTTTTTATCTCTTTTATGCATTGAACACGCTCTCGTTAATCGAATATTTTTAATTCCTTTGTTGCATTTGCTTATCATTTTCAACATATTGAAATATATGTGAAACTAAAAATCAAATTTTAATTATGATTTGGATGATCAGTAAGTATATTAAAAAAACTGGCTTTGAAGAGAACTCATCACAATATTATCAGAAAACTTTCTATTTTCGTCTTATCCTCATTTGAATGATGAAGTTGTGTTATTTTCTAAATAGAAGCACCGTACCCATTTTGAAAGAATTCTCCCTATTTATGTTGCGTACCCTCACAATCATGTTGGTCAGTGTCGTGTTCTGTAGACAAAGTAAAGAATTATTTTTAAAATTGCTCGAGATCGAAGTTGTCGTTAATTCTGAAAGTTTTTTATTCATTTATACATCTCTTCGAATTTATATTTCTTCCTCATCTCTGGCTTATTACTTTTTATCATTTCGTTTCACAAAAAATTCCGTTTACTCATCGTTTATTTTTGTGAAACACTATTACAAGTTTCCGACCATAAAAATACGATTTTTTTTTTAGTGTACTTATTTAAAATTTGGTAAACTATTAAACGCCAAAAAATAGTATTCTATATTGAAAATGCGAAGCAAATATGGTAAGTAGTATAAATAATAGGAAGTGGTTCTTGAATTTTTACGGTTATATTTTTTGCTATTGTACTAGAAACCACGCTAGATGCGTATCAAGGCTTTCAAAAAACTTGAGAGATTTTTTTATTTACTGTTCAGAAAAATATATCGCCGTGTTACTCTTTTCTTATTTTTCTTTTCACTCGACTAGAGGCTTTTATCAGTAAAATTGACAGAAAAAACTCTTGAACTGTCCAATTTGGTAACATTATGCCGTGGAATATTTTTAATTCAAAGTATTCTGAAGATATTTCAGAAATTCGTTGATATATTAAATATCGCTGCAAAGTAACTCTGAAATTATTTATTTAGCTTAAACATGTGTGGAATATAATAGAATCTGTAGTTTATTCAAAGTTTTGAATTCCTTTACAGCGAAATCAAAGCAGTTTGCTTGCTGTTTTTATTTGACTTCATCTTTAATTTCAGATTTTTTCCCAGTTCAGTTCCCGATATTTTTGTTTTTCTTCTTTAATGTTATTCCACTCTTGTTTCTCCTATGGATTTTTAGTTTAGACGAATTGAAGTAATACTCAAGAGTCTTCAATTTTGACATTTTAAATAATTTATTGGTGATATTTGCTGAAAAATACCGCCGAATATAGTTTTATAAATTTGTATTTTTGAATAATAAAACCTTATTTTAAGAAAAGTCGAGACTACATTAAATTCTTCGATGGAAAATGTACGCTCCTAAATACTCTTCATTTTCCAAGTTCGTCTATAAGTTGTTAATATTCATTTCAATTGAAAATATTTCTAACTTTTTTTTTTTTTTATTTTACTTGGGCATTTTGTGTAATTTGATTTGATAGATTTTGCACATACAATTCAAAGTTAAATAAAAGCTCACTGAAATTTTTAGCTTGTAGGTTGAAAGGATTCAAGCGCAAAAGTACTGCTGGTTGCATATCAAAAGTGGAGTAAAAGTTATTAGAAGAGATGTATCAAGTTTATCTTGCGCTGTGAATTTCGTGGCCACCACCAACGCATGAGGAAAATGTAGTGTAAAAAATAAATAAAAGAAACCTAAAGTTTGATGAACTGACGGTAAATTTTATTTCGGTTCAATCACTGAATTATATATTTTGAATGTAATTTATTCGTGGTCTTCAATTATGATTTTTTGTTTATTAAAAATTAAAAATTTTAATTTCTCAATTTTAATCAAATTGAAGATGAAGTGCTAATTTTAAACTGTAGGCTACCTGGTTCTGCCCCCATCAATAGTATTTTACTCAACTAGTTAGCAAAACGAGTCGATCATCATGAGTGGCTAACTAGTTGGGTACAATATGGTGTTCATTCGATTAAATAGGTAAACTTAATTTAAGAATAGTATTTTAGACAATAATTAAATAATAATGGAGCGATGAACTTATTGTTTGTGGGCATCACCATGTAAAAAGGCCCGTTTTTGTAGCCACATTTCGCCATTTGCGTATTTGTAAACAATCCCATGAAGAAATAGATAAATAACAGTCAAGTAAAAACTCCATTATATTACACTAGTGAAGCAATGAAAATCGTTATCGACCATTCGGAATCTACTCGGAAGTCTATTTTTTTGCCAACCAAAATCGATTTAGATGAGAAAAGTAATGTTATTCGTGTATGTGATCTTTGAATCTGAAGTTTTCCTCATTTCGAATGCTGATCTGTTTGAAAAACAGACACTTGTTTATGAGTTCAATTTTATGGATTGTACCTACTCGTATTTATTACACTCGTTCTCAGTGTATTCTTAAAGAAATTGTTCAACTGTTTTTCTTCTTTATTATTGAATTTTGATGTTAAAGTTCTGTTGAAATTTCAGCATTATTGAATGCGAACTTTTTTCAATAATTTGCTTATTTGAACTCACCTCCATCATTTAATGATCCATGGTGTTCCTTATATCATGTCTTAATTCTCAACTGAACAAGAAAACGTAACTTTCTTAAATTAATAAATTATAAAAGGTCTGATAGTATTAGGATTCTGTTGTTTTTGTTCATGTGGAATGTTTTCTTCTGGATATTTATACAAACTACGCTTAATATCTAAAATTTATTGTCCTTAAATTATGTGTTTTGCAATTTAAATTATTTAAATTTTTTCGCGCGCCATACGATTGACGAAAAATTACAACTGCTTGTATTGCAATTGTTTCTCATTTTCGAATTCTGTTGAAGAAACATAATTATGTAACTTGCGATGTAATAAAAAAATAATTATGTATATAAATAATAGTGGATATGCTTCCGAATCAATCAAATTTCCGTTTTCGTATAAACTCCCTTCTTATTTTTTTAAAATGCAAATATCCATATTTCGTTCGCAGGTTTATTGTAACAGCGCACATTTCAAATTTATAAGGTTTTTCCTCTATAAAATACTGTTTTTTGTATTCTTTATTATGGATTGTCTCGGAGCGCGTTAATAGATTGGCGAAAATTGTGATTTTTTCCCCCTCCCATCAAAATGTCTATTTTTTTAATCGTCTTGCTCAGCCAGCCAAACATATTAGTAATAAAAATGATTGAATTCTCGTTTGTTCGAAACCAGTTTCTTCGTTTCATGATAATTTTCCTTTCTTTTATGAAGTAATTCTCTGATGAATCATGCATACGAAGAAGTCGATGCTTGAAGGTCGAATAAAATTATTATTTTAATTGTATTATTCGAAATTCTCACGCTAGTTTATTTTTCCCCTCTATGCGAGTCGGATTTTCTCGTGTGCGAATACTTTCGCTATTAACTTCGGGCCGCAAAGCACTTTTACCCCTTGAATTATTCATTTATCATCGTTTGAAAATTCCGGCTGTCGTCGTGTGATTCTTGACGATAGAAATAAATGATTTGTTGTGGGCTTGTGGATATGTGTTACACCCGTGTCCCTATTCGGTTCAGTATGCGGGATGCCCGAATTTCGCTCGGCAAGTATAGTTGGATGGATAGAATTCGATGGGGAAAAAATTCATGTTCGAAAAGTTGCATATTAAAAAGTTTAAGGCGCTTTTGTGTTGAGTCATTGAAACATCGATATTTTCAACCAACGATAGCAGAAATTTTAATCACCAGAATACAATTTTTAACAAGGGAATTGGCTGTACAAGCTGAGGCGAAAGAAAAATTATATTCCCGCATGTTTTCCGTCTTCTCAAAATTGAAAAAGTTGGAAAACATTTAAAATTCAGAAAATTACATTTTTTGTCAATTAGGCTGAATTTTTGATTTTCTGTAATTTTAATGTTTTTTCAGCAAAATATGTCGTATAATTCTTTTCGTCTTGGCCAATATTAGTATTTTTGCAATCATGGGTTGAAAATATTAATTTTTTCCAATATTCGAAACACAGTAGCGCCTTCAATTTAGAGTATATGCAACTTTTCGAATGTATATTTTTTTCTCATTTCATCGAATTCTATCAATTTTTACCGTTTTCCAAACAAAATTCGGACACCCTATATTCTTTGAAGAATTTTTAGGGCAACTTAGAAGTTGATAAAATACATTGTGGAATTCGTTGACGAATAATTTTACTTAATCATCATTTCTCATTAAAGGGGGCGTCTTCTTTCTTCAACTTGGGATCGGTTTAAGGAGGAGAAACGAAATTCGTTCATTATTGAAAAATGCCGATAATTTAGGTAATTGCTGATTATTTTTATACAAGTATAATGTGGGCGCAATTTTCATAATATTAGAAATACTGTCATGAAGATTGTAAGAAATGTAAATCAGTGTGCTAATCTTGGCGAGTTCGTGTTTGAATAAATCATTAGATCACTGGAAACTTTCAATTTTTTATTGTTTCAAAAAAGAAAGTGAAATAATTCCACCAACGACTTTGTAGCGATTATGTAAGTACCTTCTCGTAGTTTTGAGCCGTTCTCGGACATTTAATTAATTAATATTGCAATGGTGAAGACTCTAAAATTAATTCTTCGCGGAGTATAATTTGAGAAAATTTCACTTACCTTATGATGTACTGGAGCTTAAACAGTACTTCAATTTTATTTCAAGCATTTAACCGTTTATTGATGTTTGTGATTGTGAAAAAACCGAAAATGTCGAAAGCTCCTTTCTCTGTACTTTGTAAACAACCTTGGATAGTAGCTTCGAACCAATTTTTGGTGAATTAAATGATTTTTTAAGAATGTGGATCGCTTGAAAAAAATCTTGTTAAAGATAAACATGTTTCAACTGAACAAAACATTGAAATGTGCCATCTATTGTTCGGATCAATGATCGTTGAGACTCTAAATTTAATTCAGAAAATAGAAGTATGCAAAAATTTTTTTCTAATATTTCTTTGAAAATAGATAATGATTGAGCTCATCAAATCCGGTATGAACTGTTGTAGTGTTCTGCTGTTTTTCTTTAGTTTTGAAGAAGCTTTAGAATTGTCTAATTTTCGTGTAGTAAAATTCAAACTAAATTGGGAGTTTTGAACTTTTAAGTCAGTCATTTCTTTCATAACTAAAAACAGTGAGTAATGAAAAGACTTCTTGCATTTGTTCTTGAAATTCGCTATCCCTCACGGCTGTCGCTGAAATTTTTAGTCGGCCTACTTTTAACATTTTAAGGGAAATTTTAGTCTAATTATTTTAAAAATTAGATGATATTGTGCGTTAGAATTTTGTTGATGAAAATAATTTTTTATTATTTTGTAAAAGCCTGAGAAAAAAATACTTTTTTTATTCTTTTATTTTGTAATCCCCAAATACGCTAACCTGTCAGAAGTTGATACTTTTTTTATTCTTTTATTTTGTAATCTCCAAATACGCTAACCTGTCAGAAGTTGAAAATGAAACGTATCATTTTGCGTTAAAATAATTGTACCTTTTGCACCAATGTTGTTTCCTAAGAAAAAAACCCAAATACCCAATCTTAACTTGGGCAGAAATAGTTTTAAATTTTGAGCAGGCAGCCCAAATGCAGTCGGAGAAGTTTTTCCAGAATAATATAAATTTGAGCATTAATTATTGTGCTTTTAGCATTTTTTTGAGAGATTAATGCATTATGCCTGGGACAAGAACACATTAGTATCACGGACAACTGACGAGGGTAAATACCTGAAACAATTTTTTGATCTACCATATACATAAACATATTTGGATCCACTATTTTCATAATGGGAGACTTGCTTAAATATTTTCCTAATTTTTATGTTGAACCTCAAAGTTTATTCTCACCAGATTTATGGGTGATCCATCCCTATGCAGATACACCATTTACTGCCAACGGATCAGAATTATACGACAGACACCTGAAAGACCACTTACAACAATTCTTTTGATGGATTGGCGCATTTGTACCAAATTATTGACCCAATTTGGTCCTTGTTAAAGTGTATGATTAGGTGCAAATGTATATCCCAGCCAACATCTGGTTGGTACATTCTTCCTGTAGCCCTTCCGTTGGCTACCGTTACTATTAAAGAAGCTGTCTTAAAAATTTGGTGGTTTACAGATGTCTTTTTTTGTTTTTTTCTTTTCTTTTGGTTTGACGTTAAACGTATTTTACTATTACCAAGTTTTTCAGAGAGTGCTTAACCATTATACAACGTCAATTTCCCTCACGTCCATCTGAAAAATGAATCGTTTGATCTCATCTTCGGCTGCATCTACGTCATCAAATTCTTTACCGAACGATCTCGTTAAACTAATCACCTCGCGTAACGTATTTTGAAGAATTTGGATGATATATCGACTCGAAAATTATTGTTTTGTGTGAGTGTGTCATTGATGTCCAAATGGAGTATTTTTTATTTGCTAGTCTCTTTATATTCTGCTGATACGTTCGTACCAATCTTTAAAATTATGTTTCATCGTACAATGTACCTCCGTTTTTGTCGATGCTGTCAGGATTGAAACTAAAGAGCTGTCGATGTGACGTGGAGTCATTTGACATTGCGGCTGAATCTGATAAAATGTCAAGAATTTACATTCTTTTCTGTCACGAACGTCTGAGAATAAGCAGTGGGTATATTGGACCAAACTATCGCCAATTACCGCTTACCTCTAAAAGCCCTACGACAACTGACTGACGAATTGTTTACCTGTATAATAGAGATGTACATCAATCTATGTTGTTG
This sequence comes from Ericerus pela, assembly GCA_011428145.1. Classification (NCBI taxonomy): domain Eukaryota; kingdom Metazoa; phylum Arthropoda; class Insecta; order Hemiptera; family Coccidae; genus Ericerus; species Ericerus pela. Next base: position 184,258 of record WOFM01000576.1, on the reverse strand, counting down.
ATAGTTCGTGCAGAAATGGTGGAGGATTGCAAGATTTTATCGATCAGATATTTCTAACAGTTCTATTTTTTCTTGTTCAGTTATTATAAGTAAAAAAAAACAAGTTTTTTGGATTTGCTCCTAGTTTATAGGATTGTCAGTTGTCTACTTTGGAATCTTGTTTTTTCTAGCCCTTAAGTCCCGTTTAAGTAAACATTGGCTCTCTAAATTATTCGCTTCTTAACTTAACCCAAATTATCAATAAAAAAAAAAAACCGTTGGTGCAAAAATTGTCACTTATGATTTTTTATTTTTTAGTGTTTGTGAAATCAATAATTTGATCCACAAAGTGCTAAATTCGCGTAGGATTTTATCCCGGGTCAAGAGAATAGCTGCAGTAGACGTATCAAAATGTTTGAAAATAAAAATATTTGCCCTTTTCACCAGCTCTTTATCAGTTTGTTTTTTATCTGCCAGGAGGCTGTTTACGAACTGTCTGTAAGCTTTATAGCTATGTCTATAAAGCAACCATAAGGGCTATACTTCTTGCTTACCACTACTTTATCGATCTATATGGCCATGTCCGGAGGTATCTGTATAAGTCAGTAACAGTTTTAAAGAGTTGGAAATGTCGGTGTTTGTAATTTTTACTGTGGATTTTGATATTTATAATAAAAAAATTGTTTCTTAACAAACGGTTCACTTGTGCGCGTGCGTTTCGGTTTCATTTGTATAGACGACTCGTGAACACTTCTTTATAGTCATGATTTCTTTATCGTCCTTATAGATAGTTCGTAAACGGCTCCCAGGTGATAGAAACAGTAACATTATATCCAATCAACATCCTTGGGCAGAAATATCTCGGAAGTTTTGTTCTCTTACACAGTACTTTCTGGTGTCTGTTTGGCTCTCATCTTCGTCTCTGAAAGGTTATTAATTCAATACCAACTACTGCCAGCAATTCCGATCCCCACTACCCAACACAAGCGTGTCCTTTCTGGTATAACGGTCAAGTTCTCAGCTTTGCATTCGAACGGTTCCAGGTTTGAGATCGGCCACCTCCGAAATTCTCAACGCAAATGAAAATTGAATCTCACTCAAACAAGGGAGCAACAACCTACAGCCCAGAGTCCCTGAAAGCTCCAGGGAATAAATTAAATTTTTTTTAAAATTAAAACGAATGTTTAAAAAAAGTATTTTTTTCTGGTATTATGCGCGCTGCCTTTTTTCTTTTGTTGCTACTTTGCATTCTACAAGTTCGTGCTTCAAAGTTGGTTGTATATTTCAAATCATGTAATATTGTGCAATCTTGTTGAGAAATTAGTTCGGAAACTTTCTCATTCATCCAGGATTAATTATTGTTTCGCACGGGACAAACAACTTCACAGGCATCTTATTCGTAAATGGACAATGTGTTAGATAAATTTGGATTGATGAGGAGAGGGGTATTTTCGGAAGAAACTTTCATTTGAATCTCTCGTTTGTATCAATAGGTACTATCGAGACTACGAAAAAACTCAACTTGAAAAAATAAGTTTTTCACAATTGGGGAAGCACTGTGCAGCTGTTCAGACGGGATCCTGATTTTTTTCATTTTCGTCAGAGCTTCAAGACGAGTAGGTTTCTTTTTTAGGGAGAGGACGAACGGCGATAAATTCGCATAGTAAAATTCATATGACCCGCTCCTCCCTCCTTATTTCAGAATTATCGACGAATTCCCCTCAATCCCGGAAATCTTTATGAACCAACATTGGTGAGGTTAATAGATATGAATCATGATTTTTCGTTACTCAGTCCGGCCAACCTTCGTCTTCCTTGGGGCGAAGTGATAATGTAAGTGAACCCGAACTGGTTTCGAAATCATCCAAACGTCATGTGTGATAGTCAGCGATGTGACAGATACCAGATTTCAGACGCTATCGATATTACATTGCTGGTTGTCGTACTATCGTTGTGTCGTGTCATTTCGATCGAATGAGGAACCAGTTTTTCAGCAGCGATTTATGCGTAACGTTTGTACGCCCTGTAGACGCTTTTGTGCAAAGTTCATTTCATGTGGAAATTTTTATCCGCTCTTTAGGAAATCATAATGGTACAACCTCGTAGGTACGTTGTTTCGGTCATCACAGTCGGTGAGTATGCGTTGTGTCGCCCATCGCCATTAACTTGGGTGTAGGGTTACAATGAATTCATTATAGCCGCAAATCCCATCGTCTCTCCGTCACCTAATCGACGCCAACAGCAATTCGACCATTTTTTACGCTCGTTTCGCTTACGCAACGTTAATTTTTGTGGAGAAAGACCGAGCGAAACACACAAGAGGGAAAAAAGCATTCTATTCGTCGCGATTGGTTTTCTTTTTCACTTTTTCCACCCCCTCCCCCGCCGATAGCTGCGTTGTTTCCGCGATGGAAAAACGTTTTTTCGTCTCATCATTTTCGGGTTTTTTTCAATTCCAGCAGATATACAAGTTGAATCTCCTTTGAAAATGGTCTAGTGAGAAAAAACCGACTGCAACAACCGCTGTACGCTAAAATAGAGTTTAGAATAGAAGCAACAAAAGAAAGAAAAAAAAAATTCACCGTGTATAAATATAACCGCATAATAGTTTTATCGAACGGCTTGAAGAAGCGAAACTAACCAGTTTGGATACGGTGTCTATTCTGCGTATATTCAATACAGTGCAGTTCATTCGTTAATTGAACCGATCTTCGTGGATTGAACTTTTTTTTCCTTTTTTTTTTTTTTTCATTATTATTTCTCTGCTTGCTGCACTAGTAGCAGCGTGTACATCATAACCGATGTCGTGTCCCACAACCGTGTGCATTTGATGTGACGATGCGAATAACCGTTTGATGCGAGTACGACATATATATCATGTACCACATGTATACATCGATGCCTCGCTTCGCCTGAGAACGAACCAAATAATATCGATTGTGTGCAGTATAGGCTCATTTTATCGAACCTGTTATCTGCGAACCTAATTTGTTTGTATAGAATTTTGCTTGGAAAATGTTGGAAATACGTTCGCCATACGTCGATGGGTTAGCATCGACCATCGATAAATATTCGCCTTTTGGTATGCAGCCTATGATGCATGGGCGTAGCCAGGAGGGCAGGTGCAAGCCCCCCTGTATTTCTAAAAAAAAAAAACAAAAATTGTTTTCAAAGAAAAATTCAAGACTATCCCGTCCACTATTTTTTTTTGGGAGGAGTGTTCTGGGGAATATCTACGTGAGACCTTCCTAACTAAAATCATGTCTACGCCTATGTGTCTATGCGCCTGTTAAAATGGGCTAGATCGCTTATACCGTTTGACCTATCGGCGCTGGCAGATTAATAATTTATGTAAAACTATGCGACATAAAAGTTGAATGACTTTGTATTCTTTCACTTGAGCATGGAATCTTTCTGCACGATGCTCGAATTACATACTTGATTTGATACATACGTGGACTACAGGTATAGTATTGGACCAGTAAAGCTCCATAAGACCAATATATATTTTAATGTCGAGATATGCTGGTGTAAAAGTAAGCAACCGTAGAGTACCTTTTTCGTATTTTCGACATTTTACGTGACTTTACCAATTTAGAATACGTTTGATAAAGTTATTCTTTAAATTCGCAAGGATAGAGTACATAAACGTAGTGTAAAGTACGTTAAGTGGTACGCAGTGGCTACCTATTTAGCGCCGGCATGTCTAACCAGAAATCATCGATCTTTACTGGTCCATTACTATACATTTATAGTAGTATAGTCAAAGGATACATACGGAAGAGAGAATGTTAATTTGCCATTTTGAAGATTCTCCATTTTTGGGATTCTAAAGGTATAGTGGTGAAGGCTGGTTTGAAGCAGGGTTTAAACTCACTTTCTCTATTCTCTTATCCCTAAAACTATTTTCTGTGAAATAGGGAAATTTTAACTTTCCGAGAATAAATCAAGAGAAAATATTTTTTGTATTAGATCAAAAAGAATAAATCGGCAAATATAAACCATCCTTTAATCCTGTATTGAGATTCTATTTTGATGGAGTCAATTCGTGAATGACAATCAGTTCATTTAGTCAACTCATTTGACTTTGTGAATCAACTAGATCCGAAATTTTGAGGAATTCGCAGTTTTTATAAGCTCTTATTCTACTCACTACTGAAATTTTAAAATATACCAATACTACAGCCAGCCTTCCACAACGAAATAATATTTATTTGTTCGGATGAAGCTCAAACCAAAAAAATAAAAAAATAAAAGCTTATCTAAAAAATATATGTTTTTAACATAAATTTATTTCATCGATTTTTCAATTTCGAAATTTTTTTATCTGATTTGTTTAACACTACTGTTACTCTTTCTTGTTTTCTTTCTGAAGTTTATTAACCTAACTCGTAATACTTCATCAATTCTTTCATTTCATTTGAACTTCGATGCTTCATATTTTTCCAACTTACATTAATCCAACGTAATATCTCATCAATTTATTCTTATACCACTACATACCCTGCCTGTCTATATTCGAACTGATTGACTCTTGAAAAGCAATAATCTAAAATTCTCGAATCAATTCAGTTGACTCAAGTTTTCGAATCATCTGCTTTATCAGATTGATTTAATTACAATCGAAGTATCTCCGCGGAATTATTCTTTTTGATTTTTTCTGTATCGAGATTGTATAAATCTTCGATAATTCGATTACTTATTTAGAAGTGAACGATGCTACTCCATGAAATAAATTAAATTCTAAATGTGGTCTGCAAGATGAACTTCATTCTCTTGAAGTATCTTTTTACCAAACTTGAATTCCGCCCCTAGTGAATCAGAAAATGTTCATATTTGCTCCTACTATGTAATTTTTATACATTCTTGTAAATGATGAGAGTCTTTTAGGCCTAAAACTTGGATTTTATTTTGTGATGATGAATGGAAGCAAATTATGTTATTATTTTAATTCTACATTGAAATAGATTGAACATTGGAGATTTCGAATTTCACTTTCAAGGCCTGGGACCTGGGATTGAGAATTGTTTTTTTCAAGGCTTTGACTAGTTGGATTTGTGGATTTCGAAGTAGAGGGAGAGGATAGTCCGTGGCCAATAGTCGTCTACTAAACGGAATTTTTCAATCATGTATTTGGAAAACTATGGTATAGAACTGGACCGAAAACCCCTCCATTTTGTGTCAAAAATATGACAGTGCGGCAGCCATTCTCAAACTCTTTCATCCGTATTCTAGAACGTTTTTTAACGATAAGTAAGACTTAAGTACTCGTTTGACCAGGTTTATCCTATACTTACGCATGGGAGTCACAGATAAAATATTATTTAAGTAGCGAATCTGTATCTAAGTATCGTTCCAGAATACGGGTGTTTAACATTTCGATTTCAAAGCCGAGTACTGAACCACTACGCCACGTCGACCTCCATTGAGAATGTTGAAAATTCTTTGACCGAAGTTGGGTAGAAATTGTTGCCTCTTTTAAAACTTAGAATCTAGTTTTTATTTCGTAAAAAAATTGGTAAACTTTTTTCATAGTGAGGCTCCGTGGTGAAAGTTCCTCGTCCTATTCTTTAATTTGACATTGATTGTGGTTCATTGCTAATAATTTAAAAAAATTCTGGAACGATATCATACGACGTGCTTTGAACTTCAGCTCTTAAAATCTTCTGTCTGGACTTGTCATGCGATGGTATTGTTCTACAGGAGGTTCTGGCATGTTTTGTTCTTGAATTCGATTGTATGAAATAATTTCGCCTTTTAAACGAGAGTTAATCAACCCAATTAGTGTGCGCGTAGGAGTGGGAGCAACGAGCATTCATTCTTTTGTACATGTTAATGGGTAATCTGCCCCCAAAAAGATGAAGTACTCATTAATCACAGCACTCGACTGATCTGAGATCACTCAAGATACTTCGTCGAAGAAACTAACCTCAGTTTGGAAATTTCGTGAAAATTCTAAACAGTTAATGGCTGTTCTTTTGAACACTCCTTTACGTTTATTAATTTTAAAAATTATGATGACCAGAAAAAACATCGCGGAGTAGGGAAGTAATTAGTGAACTTTAAAATATTATTTGCGACATTTTTTTGTACCTTCGCATTATTCGGGGGAAAGTGAGCATTTTATCATGGAAAATCTTGGCAAAAGTAAACGAAGCTATGATAAATTAATGCAAGACTTTGCCCCACAAGAACCAGTAGGCCACCTCAACAGCCGATAGCACGTTCCCGTTTATGCCAATATTTTTTTCGTTGATCGTAATTTAACATTAAGTATTTCGGAGTTGGACCATCCATAATTATTTGTTTGAACAGTATTATATATAGCGCAGCCGTAGCGTTTGTATGAGAACACGGTTACTCAAATTACGAACTTGTTTTTACATGTCAGCGGAAGTAAACCTTACATAATTTTCGCCAGCTAACCGTCGTCAATAGACAATAGAACAATAAGTAGTTTTTTTTTTGATTTTTCTTTTTCGTGTACTAAGAAAATGATCTGGTTTCAAAAAGTTAAACGAACAATTGCCGCAAAATACTATACAATGTCTGCAAGCAGATACAGTTTTCTTGATGAAGGTGGAAGAGTACCGTATAGACAGGTCGCAGTTTACGTTAATTTAAAGCTCTATTGTTGTCATCGGTCTGCGCGTTGGTGGGCACAAATGGTCGGTAATATTATCGACTGGTAGGTGGGTGACAAACGGCTTGGGCCGCAACGATGAAAGAACCTCTTGGCATCGAACATCAAGAGAATGTTGGTGAGAAATTTAAATGATAATGATACGTTTGAATTTGAGAAAGGTGTAATAATGATGTGCCAATGCACAATCGTGTGTGGTGTCATGTGTGTGTACGTATATATGTTTCCCTATATTTATCATGGAATGCTGGAGAAGGTACAAATTAGTTTTACTATTATTGTTTCGTGAAATGTGGTCGACAGAAGTCGTGTGAAGAGAGTTGGTTGCGTGAAAGGTCGTCAATGGTTTTTATGTCGGAACGTATTTGTGTATTTCTCGTGAGTGGCATAACGTAGTCTGAGTGGATGCGGTTAAAGTGGTTGATGAGAGTGACTGTAGTAATCCTTCAGATACTCTGCCAGCAACCGATCATCTTGGTAGCTTCTTGCCAGATGCCTGCGTATGTACATGTCGTAGCCACTTGATGCAATCTAGCATTTCAGGTAACGTGTAGCACAATCGGTCATCAGCCATGAAAGCAAGTTCGAATTTATCATGTTCTCATAGCTTGTGTAATTTGAACATCAAATTCTGTAGATTAGTGAAAGAAATTAAAATAAATTAGATATATGCGTTTTATTTCATTCTGGTAATTTCCTTTGTCTGTCAGTGATGTACGTCACCATTGGTATGCATTGCCTATTTTTAGTCCCTTCATAAGATGTTTAACTGGCTTAGGCAGATAGTGTAACTAATTTGGGGCTACAGTAGATATAAACCTTAAATGAGGACTTCTTAAAATTTAGACTTTTGGTGTGATTAGCGCTTTCACAACCTGCCTACATTGTATGAAATATTTACTTTTCAGAAAGTGTTGGATTGTACCGAATGGCTAATACATAGTTCTATATATACTGCGTATAAGGTGCGTTTTTATTGAGCGTCACCTGATCTGTCCTTTATTTATGGTTTATTTCACGAACTCTGCGATTATCCTGTTGATATTCTACTATTCATTTATATGTTACGAAAATATGCATTACCGGTACATATTGTGTTACCAACTAAAGTGAGGTGCGTCAAATTGACTTACTACAGTTCGGTAGCCTTACGTTTGTTTTTAATAAGTGCTATGAAATGAACTGACAAAACGTCGAGCCCCTTCATTTCAAGAAATTTGAATAGTAGGCACGTTGGAAACTCGATATCATGGATACATGACCGTACACTCGAGTGAAATTAAACCGAATACACGATGTAGGTACCTAGTTTTAATCACTGAAAGGATGGTCAAATGTAGTGTAGAATTCATTACCCTTATGAGCTGGTCGTAATGGCAGTTATTGTGAATAGGGTTGACGAATACCGATGACCCTTTCCGTAATTTCAATTTCGAATTACCTACCGAATTTTAAACGAATTGGTTAGTGTAATCCAAGTTAGGAAATCCTGTTAAGTACTAATTCATTTCGCGAAATCCATGTCTTCGAATTTTCCTCGATGAAAGGAAAGTGATGAAATATTGAAAGTAATGGTTTGTTGGGAATGCATTAATGGTACCCATTTCGTATAAAACCGAGTTCGTTAGCGAGGCATTTAATTAGATTTCGTATTATTTGATCGGGAAACCGGCCGTTGAAGACAGCTCACTTGAGGTACTACGCAGAAATCGCTCTTACTTCGTCAGTTGTTCAGTTCCTTCCCTTACTGCTGCAATATCGACTGCTGTCTGTTCAGTAGCGGTCCGAGTTAATTATGCGTCTTTGGCTTCACCATATTTTCGCGGCTCTCGTGAATTATTTCCCCGTTTTTATCATTTTAGGTTCTTTTTTCACACATTTTTTTTGCTTCTTTCGCTCCCGGTAGAGTGACCCTAGCCCTAGAAACACGATTGGGCCGCCACCGTGCCTGCATAAAACACTTTTAGCTCTCGAACACAGTGTGCGTGACAAATTCAATATTCTGTCGAACTTGGTCGGGTTATCACTTATGGATAAAAATTTATTGAGAATTTTCATTTCAAGAATTTTAGAGCGATATGGTGCGAGAATGACTCTGAGGAGGATTTAGTCCATAAATTGAAAGTACTTAGGGACTCCAAAACTGAGGAGATTTTGATAACAAAATGAACAAAATTGAGATAATTGCTGAAGCATAGTACGTGAAACATCGAACTTTTTGAAGATAAGTAATAGTAATTCAGTCGAGCGAAGCTGCTATACGTATTTAGACATCCAAAATCCCACATTCTTCCCCAAAATCACTACACAAATTCAAATTCGTACATATAAGTAATTGAGGAACAGCTCACAAATATTAAGATTATACCCTCATCATATCACAAACAAACGAATTCATTACTGGACAAATAGAAATTCCCATTCTATGAAATATATTAACGGATTTTAATCGTTGACTTTTGTATACGATTTTAAACTGAATCAACGATGAACTGACAGACCTTATCTTCCCTAACTGTTCACGACTTTGGCTTTACTCTAAACAGTTACTCTCATTTTTAACTTGAATGCTTTTCCATTTGTCATGAATGTCTTATATGTTCATAATATAATACAATTTTTGTTCGACATTTTAAGTCCTTTTATTCTCCATTTTGGAGACAGTTTTTACCAAATCTTACTCAAAAGGTGAACAATGTTAGCAAAATCATTTCCTATTTTGTCCGTAACCATTTTTGGTTTCAACCGTAGGTATACTCAATCGAAATTCATTGGTTCATCGGGCCCTCAAAAACCACAAAGCTGTATGAAAATAAAAAATTGCATGACCAATAAACTATGTTTTATTTAACTGTAAGTAACCTTCTCTGTATTAAATGTGAATTGTACTGATGGGTCAGCCTACTTATAATATTCACCTACATGAAATCGCCCATACTTGCGATGTGTTTGTTTTTGGACACCACAGTATAAATATTACCTAAATACAACAAAGTAAAATTAATAACCTCGTTTAATTTAATGAGGAACCAAAATTCGACCTATAATCTTTCCGGGAACGTTTTTTATCACAATTTTATCAATTGACTTCTCAGTACTTGAGTTTTTTGTGCTAAATACCGTTATCTCGTCCACCAGTGCCGGTTTTTTTCAGTCAGAATGATTTTCATTTCAAATAAGTATCGTTATATGGGAATCAATGTTGTCCCTTAGAGGTAATGTTAACCTTGAAATTTCTTACAAAAAATTTTACTGCGCTAAAGAACTGGTCGTAAGAATTTTACGCCTTTTTACCAGTTTTTACCTTCTGGGTTGTATACGTTGAGCTTTTTTTTTTCGCCTTTCATTCACTTTCGATAAAGTTAAACAAATGTATAATATTTCTCTGGCTCTTGTCAATTATCTTTGTCTTCAAAAATGGAAGTTAACATTTATTCGCTAATAATTCTGGCGTTTTGGTCGGCTAAAAACTTGAAAGAGAGTACTAACGTGTTGGGTGGAGCTGATGACGTCAAAATTAATGAACACTCAATAATAAAAAAAATAAGAAGTAATTGAACACAAAATAAAATTATTGGTTCGTTGGTAACATGTAAGAAAATTGAAACGAGATTGTTTTTGGATCGCAATACCATTATCTGTAGCGTATGAGTTCTCAGTTTCCATTTCGCTATTTTTTTTGACTGTCGTATTTATAAGATAATATTATTGCGTATTTATGAATGTAGAAATTATTAAATTCTATCATTTTTTTCCTTCTCTTACGTCCTTCTTAATTTGTTAATGACTAAATGTTTTTATCTATTTTTTGCGCACGCTTCCGTTTCCAGGAGGATAACGTCGAGCAGCCGGTAAGTTTAATGTAATAAAATATTGCTTTTAAAATAAAATGGAACCTCTTCAATAAAAAAAGTGCATTCAAATAATTACGCTTAATTATGCCGTTATGAAAATGTAAATTCAATTGTGAAGGTACGTGGAAAATACCTCGGAGTTATTTATTTGCATTTCTCGAACAATAGTCTTGGAAATCAGATTAGAAACGAATAGAAATTTTCTGGAGAGTAAATGCAACGACTGAATGAAAAGAAATTGGTCTGTGCGTTTTTTTTTGTTTTCACTTTCCTTATTTTGTGGTCGGAATTTGGAAAATACGTTCGGTTATGTTCTTGTGGTTGAAATTGGGAAGAAAAAAAAATACTTGCGGTATTTTTGATCACCTAATCTGCAGAATTTCGAAATACATTTACTCATGCCGTAGAAAATTGCGCAAGTTGATGCGTTAAGGAATTATTGCGCCGCGTATCTGTTGAAGTAATCTAGCCGAATAACATTTAAGTCAAACAAATATTATGCAGAGTCAAGATAGTGTTCTCTTTTTGAGACTTACCCTGCTGGCTTGCAAACGGAGTATTGAAATTGATCTTCGAAAATGGGGGTAGGGGTGTGGGGATTATTAAAATTACTCGTTTCATGAGAAAAGAAAACGATTGGTACCATTTTCCAATTTTTACCTAATTTTTTTTATGATATATATACAGTGTATGTATGTATTTATATACGTATCGCCCAAAATTTGTATTCATGGTTTTGGAAAAATTACAGAAGGCATAGGGCTCAAATTTATACGAAAGGTAGTCATCGCGTCGGACGAGATTTGGTAGAATTTTGTTACTTATTGGTTCAGAAATTTGCGAGAAAACTGGAGAATGAAAAATTCCTTGGAAAGTTGTTTTTCAAGATTTTGGGGAAACTACGGAAAGAACGGTGCTTAAATTTTCACGATACATTGTTCTTATATATGTGCAAGTCTGATAGAGGTTTGTTGGTTATTAGTTGAATAGTTTTGGAGAAAATTTAAAAAAATTTCTGAAAAAGTTGTTTTTTCAAGATTTGAAGGAAGGGTTAAAATTTTTACGAATTGTGCTTCTTATTTCGCATCAGGTTTGACAGAAGTTTGATGTCTATTGATTTAGTAGTTACCGAGAAAAATGTACAGCAAAAAAAAAAAAGTTGCTGGATTAAAGCAAGTCGACTGTATTGCTTGAAGCATATTTTTCTTATTCACGGTGCAAGGGCCGTTATGAGCATATTTTGTTAATTACATTATTTTAGATTTTTTTTTTGGTTTAATATTGTAGATGAGAATAAGTAAATTGGGTTTTACAAGGAAGTATTGTTGCGCTAGATTTTTTTCTCCGCAAACACTGTATATGAGATTCATAAATCCAGAAAATTGACTGTGTACATTTTCTCGATTAAAAATAGAGGAGTGTTTAATAAGAAAAATGTTGTCCATAGAATACGCATTTTGTTCACAACCTGTTACAGGATTATAAAGAGGAAATTCGGGCCCAAGGAAGAACAATTTTATGGATCATTCAAAAAGTTAAAAATCGCATCTTTGTTCAGGTGCAGCTGTGAAAATTAATATGTCAAAGAGGTTCTACAATACCAAAGAAGCCAATTTTGCGAATGGAACGAGCAAAAAAAATTTTTTCTAGAATTTTTCATGAAATTATCCATGAAAATCTACTTGTTTTTCTCTTGTTTTGTTCAACTTTTCACTTCTCTTTTTCGGTAGTCTTATATCCTAATGTACGGAGTGTCAAGATTCTATTGTCAAAACTTTGTGAGATAATTCTACAGGTTACTTACAACAAATAATTTGTCTAGGCAATTCCCATCCATATTTTTTTGAAAAATTTCATGTTTTCTGATGTTTTTGGACTGTTTGACTTTACATCAATAAATTATCAATGACTAAAACAGTTGCTAGTAGAATTAATATGATCACAAGAATGTGGTATGCGAATGGGGGTAGTAAAACCCATTCTCCACAGCCATACCTACAAAATTTTAAATCCAACTAATCATAGTCTACGAATCTGGGAGAAGTCGTCTACACTGGACAGCAACACTAAAAAATATTACTGCCCAACCTGAATAGCCTGCTAGGTATCTGATGCGACTTGAATTTAGACCACGCCTGGGTGAAATTAAAAACCATTTAATCCTGGGCACACACCTGCTGTGTAAATATTGAATGATGTCAGGGTTAACACCACCAAATGACCCATCTCAACACATATTTATGAAAATTAAAACTATGTATTAGTAAAAGTCAAATTGAAAAATTTATACATAAAAAATATAAAACTTCCGGGAAGAATGAAAACTAAAAGAGCAGTGACGATCAGTTGATACAGTTAGAAAAGATTCAGGTGAAAAATTTGCTTGTCTACATAAAAAGAGAGGGAGAAAAAATAGTAAAAAGGAGATGGTACTGAATAGTACAAAATGTTACACAGATATGAATTTTAAATAATAGAAAATAAAAAAAAGTTAAAATCCCAGGGCACTGATCACAGAGGTGACATGAGGAAATAGGAAGATAATATAAAAATAAGAAGAAAGGAAAAAGGTTAACAATCAGGGTGGAGAGAGAGAACTAATACATGGGCAGAAGAGTAAGGTAAAGAGTGAAAAGTTGTGAGATTAAAAAGAAATGAAAAGATGAAGCAGCAGCAACAAGAGCTAAAATGACATGATTAGAAGTGAATGAGATAAGATAGAGAAGTGAAGATGTATGAAGAGATGAAGTGAATGAACAAAGCCAAGGTAATAGTTTTTTGAAAAATGGAAAAAACATGGAAGATGAAATATGAGGAAAAGACAAGTTCTTACCGTGATCGAATATCTGGGTGAAATTTAGAAACACTTAATTATTTTTGTATCAGACTTTAAATAAAAAATATAATTTCGAAAAAATTTTAAAGGGGAAAAAATCGCGAATTTAGTGGTTGTGATTTTGGGTGGTAGGCCAGATGTGTCAAGAAGATAGAATTTTCTTTTAAACTGTTGTACTTTGAACACATTTTTAAATTGTTTAAAAACAAAAACTACACGAAAAGTTGAGAAAATTTCAATTAAATTTTCTCCCTAAAAGAAAACACTAAACATCATGTTTCTCCATGGAAGAAGCTTTTTCAAGGCATGAGCCTGTTATGGTGTATCATTTTCAGCAGGTTTTTCAGAAAAAAATTATCTTTGAACGAACATTGAAGGTATGCTAATGCATGGAAATTTAGAAAGAATTCTTGTTGTTTTTTTGATTTTTGAAGTAAAATAATTGTCTTTTTCCGAAATAGAAAAATTTGGGTTCCTAACATCGGCCGCCCGAAAGCGTATTCGTCTTTACGTAGAAATCCTTGTCCTATTCATCAGATTTATTCTATCACCAATAGTTTTGAAATTATCGAAAATTTTCTAATTCGAGGTAAGGTAACCCCAAAAGAATCTGTTATTATGAAATTTCCCCAAAACGCCCGAGAATTCGAAAAATTGTCAAAACAGACTTTTTTTAAAGCAAAAAACCTACACCATCTCCCCACGAAGTTTTGACATTTTAATCTAGGACAGCCCACATATTTTTGACTGTAGTTTATCCTAAAATCATTAAACACCTACAAACCGTTCATTCTTTCGATAAAATTAATTTTTTTTGTGGTTTTTCCTAATATTTTCTCCTCGTTATTTCACTTTTTCATTCTCTGTTTTTCAGCCCAATAATTTTTTATGAACCATTTTTAGCAGGTTTTTACGGAAAAAACCCATTGTTGTATGTCACCTTACACTTCCTTATCACTCCGTATCGAATACTTCCGCTCTCCAATCCCATTCGTTGAAAATTCTTCGGAAATGCACTCGCCGAAGTGTTTGTGTGTTGTTAAACATCCTACGAGGTACCGACATTGTTGGACTAGTTTCGGCTATGACATATACACGTATGTACTGTTGGCAATCTTTTCGGTATACTGTGGCATATTATGATGCATTCTCCGTACGCACACCTCGAAAAACTCATTTTTTTGGATTTAAACTCGTGTCTGCAGGTTCTTGGCGAAAGCGTTTTCTTCCTCTTGTGCCTTTTAAAAACGAAAAGAAAAAAACAATACAAAAGTCGAGAGAAAAAAACTTCCTCGAATGTTCTGCAAAACCTACGTTTATCGATTTTCCTCCTTTCTCTTGAATGATTAATCGTATTTTTTTATGCCTTGTGTTTGTTCAGTCTCGTACCAGTAATATTTTTCTTTTGCTGCACCCACCGTAGGCTCGTCCCCATGTCTTCTTCACCTAGGAAAAAAAACAAAAAAAAAACAACAGGCCTCCCACAGGCGTTCTTATGCTAATTCTCGTAAAACGATCGAAAATTTAATTCGATTGTATTTTCATATAAATTGTCACCTCTTGATACGCACCCTCTCTCCCCCCTCGCCATACAATCGCCGATCTCTTTCTCGCGATATTATGTGCCGCTCGTTTATATAATTTTGTCGTAGGTACGTTTTTTCGATCCTCCGGATCGGATAATGCAACGCTGCTAAGTACGAAACATACGGTTGCATGCGCAAAAAAATGTGAAATGCAATTCGAAAAAACGCCATCAGCTTGAGTATGCCTTGCATGTGTTGTGTGTGTGTATATGTGTGTGTATGCGTGTACGTATGTTCGTATGTGTGTGTGTGTGTGTGTGTGTGTGTGTGTACGTATGTATGTATGTATGTATGTATGTATGTAACTATGTATGTATGTATGTTTGTATGTATTTATGTTATATATATATATATATATATATGTGTGTGTGTGTGTGTGTGTGACATGTCTACGGAGGTACACATGCGTATGCAGTTGCAACGTTCGTACTTGCTAATCGGATCATGCGAACGCACATCGTGATGAGTACGAATGCATGTCGTGCACTTTTATGTCGTTCGAAAGATCAATCTGTCGTGTAGGTTGTGCTTTCGCTTTCGCCGTATAACCCCTGCGCCTCCTTCTCGGTTTACCTTGCGTCCTTTACGACGGGAATAATATTCAGCCCAGGAAGTGGTCCTCTGTACCGATGTAGCTGTGGGGCCAAAATTCAGGTTTTGTCGCCGCGGTCGTGCAGAACCACCTTCGCCAACCTAATCGTATAAAAAGTACTGCTGCAAGAAGCGAAGTAGTCGCTCGTTGATGGCTGGAAATTAATTAACAACTCGTGTTCGTTGTTAATTTTTGTAATTTGTCATTCGTAACGCGATACAAATGGAATTACATTGTCGGAAGAGGCGCATTAGGCGTTCCCAGTCGCATGTATCGGTGCCGTAGTGAAAAATTTATAAACATTTCTGAATGGTGAAAATGGCGGGACCATGCAAACGTACGAGCGAACACTTTTCTGTTGCGACACATTTTCTAACGTTCGTCGAGAATTGGAGTTGCGAAATGAATTTCTTATCGCTCCAGTTGGAGGGAAATTTTTCTCGCAGCTTGAACAGAGAAATGTTAGGATTAGAAATACAAATTTCAACAAACTGATTAATTTACACGGTGGTTCACTACTTGGGGATCATTTGAACCAGAATTCTGAAAATAAGCGGGTACCTACCTGATCTGTTTAGTTAAAAAAAAATTTTTTTGGTAGAATTTTCTTACCTAATGAGGTTAAAAGTAACGTTGCGGTTGAAAAACACGATGAAAATAGAATTAATGGCAGAAAACTTTTTTGTATTAATTGAATTTCGATTCTTTGGTTGATTCGACTCAAAAGTTCATTTTACCCTTTTACGTACGTACACAGTCAGCTGATGAACCTATTCAGACGAAAATTGGTAAATCGATTCGGTAGCACAAATAAGAAAAGATTTTTCTTTTCTTTGCATTGCACCAATAAATAGTTTTCAACTCGATAATTTTCATATTTTTTATCTAAAATTCTTTCATTTTGCGCCCGTAAGGTATTGAAAAAATAAACGATCGTCAACATTTATTTTTCGATGTGCCTGATAAATCCTGACATTTTATTCAAATGATTTCCAAAACTGCGAAGAAGAGACCTTTAACGATTGAGAAATGTATTTTCCAGTCGAACGGAAACATAAACAAAAACAAAAATATGTCCTTTAAAAAAGCAGTAGAGTATCCCACCTTACTTTTGTTTAGCCTTGAATGAGGTATTTTCGCAGGTTTTCCAATTATTCGATTATTTTTGACACCATTCGATTGAAAAATACTGAAAAATTGAGAAGTACATTTTCTCCCTTATTCATTGAATTTTATTTGTAAAATTTTTCTCAACAGCTTTTTTAGTCGGTAATATAATGGGTTCGTGATGTTAATGTCCATTTTGTATTGTCGGTGTCAAAAAAAAGTGAAGTATATTAATTTTGTTCCTGGAATTATTGTCAAAATTGCCCGAAAAATTATTCTACAACCAATACTATAATGGAATACCAAAAATCTTATCACTCTGTTATCAGGAAACGTGAAATTTGGTTTGATGAGCATCACGGCCTATAAACGCGAATTTATTTGCTTCCACTTATCTCCTATTTTTCAATTACGTTTCATACTGTAATTTAGAATCAGCAAAACAAAAATTAAAAACTCCAGCGCAGCGATGCTTCGTTAAGAAACACAGCTTCCATATTTTTATTCGATCAAAAATGATCTCAATACCTTTTTTTGGTATTTTTGTACCTGCTTATCAGTATTACAAATTTTTAAAATGTGAAAGCTCGCCTATCACGATCAGAAATTGCATTGTTATACATTATTGCTCTTAAAATTTATTTAGTTATTTATATTTTATTTTTTTTTAATTTCTTTTGTGGGATACGAGAAATTAAGGTTGATGAAATCTGCATCTCCGTATACTCGATAATTTAATTACTGAAATTTCAAAATTGGTAATTCCTTATATTGGCTAATAGAGACAGCGGTAGGCGCTTATTAACTTGCTGTAATGTAGATTTTTTATTGACAATGTGTTTTAACTTTTATTGCGCATCATTTGTTCGATTGTGTTCTCTCTCACGAAGATTTAACTCTATATGTATTACCGCAGCAGATGGGGAAGTTACAAGGAGGCAAAAAATATGACAAAACGGTTGTTAAGTAATTTAGAACTGCCTAATTGACTTTCGCGATTGTGTCATGAGAGCCTCCATTTGGGTTAATTAGGACAAACCAGTTACTGCTTATCAATTTTATTTGTTTTTTTTTTGTTTTTTGTTTTTTTTTTTTTTATTGTCAACACGTGGAAAAAACGTGTACAGCGTGCACTCGACTTTCTCGGATCGGTGTAAAAATGCAGATCTGGAATGGACACTTATGGGGAAGGGGAGACTTATTTTTCTGACTTTTTGTTACCGAAAGACTAAGGTAGACTTTCTATAGTTCAAGAGGCTGGACGAATAAATCTGAATCATATTATCCATTTGATATGATCTGGAATATATTTGAATAATATTAATTTCATGTTGTTCCTGATACTCGGTGAATTAGAATTCATGCAGTGTCACCCATTTATGTGAACCTCAAAATAAGTTAATTCAATAGGTAAAGAAACTTATTTTTCGTATTTCAACGCAAATTTAAGACTTTCCATTGACCTATTGACCTTCCGATGTAATATCTGTTGAGTGACTAATAAATCAGTTTTAAAAATAAAATTTGTCGAGATCGTACGACCTTTTCCTATTACTTATCTTGATTGAGAAATCCGAATTTTCTTTGGATATTTAATTTCAGTTACTTTATGAATGAATCGTGCTTAAAATTTTGTAACCAATGGTCCGAAATAGAAAAACGTGATTTTTAAACGTTCTGTTGGGTGGCCCATGAAATTGTGTTTAATCGAAAAAATTAATCGTCAAAGTCATCTAATTCGGGAAAATGTGTTAAAGTAGAAGTGAATTTTAGGTGCAGTCCGCCGGACTTCGTGCTTAATGAGACTTCTTAGATAGTTATAGTTGACAGCTGTGTTAATCATATA
This sequence comes from Ericerus pela, assembly GCA_011428145.1. NCBI lineage: Eukaryota > Metazoa > Arthropoda > Insecta > Hemiptera > Coccidae > Ericerus > Ericerus pela. Next base: position 165,815 of record WOFM01000576.1, on the reverse strand, counting down.
TTACTCGAGTTAATGGGTACCTGCGGTAATGACTACTATTTCATTCTAATGAATACTATAATTATTAATTCACTCGTGACTCATAATCATGAGTAAATGATAAGTTTACTCCTTGCATTCGTTTTGTTTTTGTTTTTTCTCAATAAATAAAAAGTATTAAAAAGGTTTTTAACGGGGATTTTAGACTACGTCACCAAAAATTTCAAGAAACTCCGTTAGGTGTGAGTTTTAACTCATTTTTGCTCCGTTATTGAACCTGTAATAAGAGAGGTATTAAAATTTAATTCTGCTGCTCTATTTTCAATTGCAGGGTTAAATTTTATTTATACCAGTAGTTAATAACTTCACTGAAAAAACATAAAAAAACTTGGAACAAACTGCAGAATCCTCGTTTATCCTTGACAGTTAACAAAATGACAATATTAAAAGAAACAAAAATGAAAAAGCCTTTACGTTGTTGTTGTTTGTTTATTTGTTTGTTTTTTTCCACCTTAATCAGCCTTTTGGCTGTATTTATCGTTTTTAATCTACATTTATGGACGTGATATCCTACCCTTGAGTGAATAATGCTGGTGTACTCCTAGATGTAGCTAAAGCATTGATGGACAGGACTTCAGTCATTCTCTGAGCAGAAAGCACTTATTTTTGCGACTTGAAGTTCTTTAAAAATGATTTAAATTAAGGAGCCCGTGAAAGGATTATGATTTATTTTCGAAACGTGTGGTAATAATTGGAATTGTCGTAACGTAAAGCAGTAAAAATCTAGATGTCGCTAATTTTGTGAATATATGACCTCAATATTTGAAAAAATTGAAACAAACGACATCTAAACTGTTGACTTTGTCGTACCAAATTTTTTTTTAATGTCAGTGTCTGCATTATTTATATATTTGAGTCTTATTTTTACCCAGAACCCTTGCAGAAATCTTTGAAAAATTTTACTAAGCTTCACTTTGGGATTCCCAGTGAGTATGTCGTGTCACTTGTAACTCTTAGCTGAACCTCAGGTAGATTTTTGTTTGCTATCGAAGTATCGACTCAAATGAATTTCTCCCCCCCCCCTCGAACTGTGATCCGCTCTGTATTCATAAACCTGATACGAAGTTCTTCCCTGATCATTTTTCTGACTTGAGCCACTGTTTCCAGACATATGCCTGTACTCTGTGAAGAAATTGCGATTTATTATTATTCACTTTATTTTTCTGTTTTATCTTGTCTTGCAGGAATTTAGAAACAGCGTATCCGAATCAAATGTGAACAGTGTCGGATTGGATTTTGTGAATCCGCTGCAACAAAATGTGCAACCACCGCGACATTCGATATTCTCGTCCATCGTCGAGGCGACCATCGAAAAGCAGCCAGATTCCATCGTCACCTTTGAACCGTTGCCGAAAGTGCTGCCAACCAAATTCACCAGTAATTTAAGGTTACCGCAATTTAATGGAAATTCAAACGATAGTGGCTTCATCGAGGAGTGGCTCGGTTAGTAACAAAAAGTTTATTCTGTCTTTTCTCTCGTTTCTTAGCGTTTGTACATATTTTTCTCTTTTTTTACTCTTTTATTTTTTTATTTATTTTTAATCTTTTATTCATTATTATTCACTAATTCCACACCATGGCTTTACACACTTCTCCATCTCTCGAGTGTCGTCCGATGATAGTCACGGTCTAATTTTACAAAAGATGGCTTCGCGTTGGTAATATAAAAACGTGAAAAGGATAATTACGTTTTTTAAATAACCGACGTCGGTTTCTGCTAGTCGGTTTAGTTAATTACTAATTTGCTTGTTATAACTGTACTGAAAAATTAAGAATATGTGTGGAACTATGGGACGATAGATGCGCTGGAAAGGTTGCTGACTCGCTGGCTGAAGAAGAAGGTACCGTTTCTTTTGGGCAATGCACTGGTCAACGGTTTGCTGTTGTTGTTTTTCTTCTTTCGTCTTGTTTCTTTATATAACTTCGATTACGGGGTCAACGCTGCGTAATTAACGTTAATACCGACAGCCGCACTGAATGATTGAAATAAGAATTGGTTGTGCCCCCTTCGTGCACGAATCGTTTCAGTCTGTTGATTGTTGCAGAAGTCAATAAACATTGCCGAAAATTAATGAAAAAATGTTTCACTATTGGATGTTTTTCGCGAAAAAAGTTTAGAACTATCCAACCAGAATCACGAAAATAATGAGCAAGTTGTGCCTTTCAGTGAGTTGTAAGGATTGTGAAGGCTTTGTTTTGGATTTCATTGTTCTATTAACCATGTAGGCCTAAGGTTGACGTTCAACATTTCTTTATCATTTTGATGAAATGCTCGTATGTCCGATGTACTGCTTCGTGATGCAAAATCAATTAGAATTCCGAAAGAAGCTACAACCTTATCATCTGCATTTGAAGTCGAGGTAAATGGGATCATTGACTCGATAAAAACTTGGAATTCTTAATTCTTCTGAAGTATTTTTCCCAGTAAAAACTCCACGTACCTTGGACATACAAAAAACTCCGTATTTTTTCTACACAAAGCTAAATAAAAATAGTTCGTCCAAATATACTTTTCATGTTGTACAATGAATTAAGAACATGATATTGTTGGTTGGCTAGATTAATTTATGTAAAATCGGAGAAATATGTTTTTTACTAGGTAAGCTGAAGTCCTTCGACAAAAAAAAATCGAAACCTCATAAAAAGCAATTGAAAACCGTGAAAATGATTTAATTTTTGTACCTCTAATGTAACTTACTCATTTTGGTGAATATTTTTGTAATCGAAGTTTTATTCAATAATTTTACACTCCCATGTGACATTTTTCTTCCCCTCTTTTGTATCCGCTGACAAATTCAAAAACATTCATTCAAGTTCTAATATTTTTCCTCAATTGTTCATTCTAAATCTCTAGCCACTTGGAGACTTGCCAAACTGATCAAATTTCTTTTGAAACTGCATCGTCTTAATGTTTCCATTTTAATTTTTCGATTTGAATTTCTAATCGAGTGTGAGGAGAATGCAATTTCTTTTTTGCCTTGTCATCATAATTTTGAAAAAATAAGTGTTTTGTGCCTAAAACTTTGTTTGCATTGATTAGAGGAATAATAATTCGTGAATTTACTCTGTGGTTGGTTCAAATTAACTATGCTCATGTAATTTATGTTTAGGTTGGTGGAAGCAAAGAAAAATCTAATGTTATTGAAGTTGAAAAAATTTGATTATGATTTTTTTATTTTGGGGATTTTGATTTTTTTTAAATAGCTCGGTTTTTGAGGAATTTTGGCGACCACTGAATTAGAACATACGAAACTTCTATAGTGATCCTCCACCCAACCAATTTTCATGAGTAATATTCCCCAGTTAGAATCATTTATTCGTCTCATTTTTCAAAATTGAAAATGACCTGTTACTGTTACGTCCCATTTTTGAAAGTAATTTCTTCTTTTCGTTCGAGGGAAACAACTTACTTTTAAGTCCTGGTGCCAAAAATACAATGGGAGAAATAAAATTCAGTCGATATTTTCATTTTTGGGTTTCTGTCCATCTCTCTGCGTACAGTTCTGATTCTGTTTCACGTTCAGCTGAAAGTTTAAATTGAAATAATTTTATAAAACCATAAAATTGAAAATGCTCTTATTTTTCTATTTTCGCTACCATTTGGCGTTCTTGATTAGGAAGTATGAGAAATTAATTTTATTGCTGGTTCGAATGACGTTTGTACGTGATCCATCGTTTGGAAAGAAAAATGACGAAAATTTTAGTTGTCACGTTTTCCTTTTTCGCGAACATTCGAATTTATCAGTGCAAAGAATGATCTACTATTTCAGTATTAAGCTGCATTAACGCGATCACGTCTTTATATTGACTAAAAATGTGCAAATTTGTAAAGTATAATCTATAGATGAATCAGAATCAGTATGGGAATTTCGTGTGGTCTTCATGTTAGAATATATCTTCCATTAAATAGGATCATAAATGTGGAAACATTTTCTTTCGAAAATTCTTTAATTTCGTTCTTGAATACACGTATTTTACGCTTCAGGTTTGTTGACAATTTTTCTTCCATATTATTCGAAATATGAACATTTCAATTTTATTTTATGTGGATGTTACACGATTTAAAAAAAAAAAAATTCATCACGAATAGTAAAAGGATGAATCCCAGAATAAGAGCGAAATTGAAGAAAGTAATATGAAAAAATTATTGGTCTTAATTCTTTCCTGATATTTTTAAAGCTCCATGATTTTGTTTATTCCAGTTTAAGCGATTTTTTTTTCTTCATTCGTTGAATTGTAGGTATTCTTGATATGCTTTTTTTAAATTCCGTTCAAAATTTTTGGTTTAATTTGTCCCCATCCAATTAGAACCATAAAAATAACGAAGATATTTGACTACGCAAGATCGTCGAGTGCATTTTTTCATACCTTTCAGAAAATATTAAAAAAAAAATAAAAAAAATATTAAAAACACGTGCCTATAGAATCTGTCAAATGGTTGAAATAAAATATAGTGTTTATAAGTTGAATGTTGATACTAATAACATTGTAAAAATCTAAATCGATTTGATCTAATAAAACTCTTTGTACCCCCTTGCCACCATTTTTAAATTTTTTAACGTCGTAATACTTGAAATTGGAAACCTATTACTTGTTGAAAACTACTCTGCGAGTCATGTGTTCTACTGAAATCAAATAATATTTTCTTACTTTATTGTTACAGGTGACAAGGATTTCCCTCGACAACAACTTCATTATTTGCGAGAATGTGGTCAAGGCTGGTTCGGTAAGGTATGTATATCTTCTGAACAATTAATCGGATTCTGTCTGTCTTCAAAGCATTGTGGCTAATTTTATTTTTCATATTTTTAACAGGTTGTCGAAGGAGAAGCTCGTGGTATTTTACCTTCCAGTAATAAAGTGTACCGTGTCATCGTTCGTATTTTAAAGGAAGATGCCACAGCCACTGAACAAGCTCATTTTTTGCAAGAGGCGAAACCATACAAAGATCTGTCTCATCCTAATGTACTTAAATTATTAGGTCGATGTTTGGAGAATGCACCATTTTTGCTGGTTTTCGAAACTTGTGCAAATGTAAGTACAAAATAATGTTGCACCGAATCAGTACTTTATTGAAATTTCATTTTCCTTTTGACAATGTATCAATTACAGAAAAAAAAAATTGAACAGAATTGAATACAACGAGCCTTAGACTGAATTAATAAGCAGCAAATGTATGAAAACATTCTCAAAAAATATTATTTGAAATACGTTGTAACGAAGAAAGGTTATGGGCTTTAGATAAAAATTGTTTATGTATAACTGCCAATGTTGAGATAACAAATTTTTATTTACGGCTTAAAGTTGAGTACTTCAATCCGAACTGAGCTGTATAAGTGTTTTGTTATTTTAAAACTGAACTCAAGATTACGAAAATAGTTATACGCCTTGGTAAGAAAAACAAAAAAAAAAAAAAAAAAAGAGATTGACTGTATAACAGCTTTGTGCACTGAAAATGTTAAACTTAAGAATGCATTTAGTTGAGTGGACCTTGAAAAAAATCAAAGATCTCGTCTTCGTTTGTTTAAAATTTTACAAACACACAATTCTGTATTGTTTTTAGATAATTTTGTAGTTTTGTTGCTTACAATCGAGAATCGTATGGAATCGTTGATAATATTTTACTTGAATTTCGAGTAAATATGTTCTGTATTCTGTATTCACCGGTTGTTTCAGGTTACGAATAAGTGCATTTCGAAATTCAATTTTAATACGTAACCTCAAAGTTCAAACAATAATTGCTTTTTCTCAAAACATTAATCTTAATTTATTGTGAAATTCGCAAAAAAACCAGTACTGGTCAGATGATGAAAGAAACCTTTTACACAAATTTTACTTCTGTTGCTTCTTTGATGTTAACGATACTTGTTATTTTTGTTTAGTATTATATTTTGACGGCTCATCCAAAATGATTGAACTAGAAGTAGAGTATTGTTAGTGTTTCTTATTTATGATATTGTAGGCTGAATTTCACTAACACGTGTAGTCTAGAATTCTTTATCAGATTTCTATATCAATATCATTTGATGTATTGTCTGTCTTTCTTTCGAAACATTATTGTTATTAATGTAATTCCTGAAATTTTTAAGCTGTAACGAGGCTACCCTTGAAAAATTATCCTGTGTGAAGCTAAATGGAGGGGGTAGTATGCGGCCTTTTTTGGTAACCAGGGCTGTATCGACCGGTGGGGGTTGGTTCTTAATTTGTAATACTACCTTCGAGGTGAACCCCGTGTACTGCATAGCGTTAAAGAATATTATTTGAGCAGTACCTGAAAAATAAGGCGCTGGCCCTGATATTCATTTTAGAAGATTGAAAATTGTCTTGTGGGTGAGATATATCAAGAAAAAATTATAATTACATCTGAAGAGACCTCTTGATATTTGGAACGTCAACCCCTTCATATTAAATCTATTTTCGACAATATACTGGTATCCACTATTAATATTTATTGTTTTTTTTTGTTCTGAAAACATTTGCAGGGAGATCTGAAAAGTTATCTTCGACAAAATGTGGGTAATCGAGACGCGTTAATATTTCAGGGTATTATTCTAAGAATGGCTGTCGATGCTGCCTCTGGCCTAAGCTATATGCTGCAACAAGGCTTCGTCCACACGTATGTATTTCGTATGCTTTTTAGAAGCGAGAAAAAAATAAAAAAATGATAACCTAGACATTGGATCACCCGTACTAATATATTTTGTGTTTTTTCTTTCTCTCTTCAAATGTCAATTTGCAGTGATATCGCAGCAAGAAACTGTCTTGTAACTGGCGATCTTCGTGTTAAGGTGGGAGATTATGGTACCGCCTTACAGCTCTATAAGGTAGGCTTCGAGTACTATATCAATGTAAAATTAAATTTATATCGTGCGCTTGTCACAATATAATTTTTATTTGTGGCTCATATACACAGCCGACGTATAATATCCTTTACTATTTGTTTTTTAATGACTGCCTTTTATACGAACGCCTTTATAGGATGAGTACTATATTAATGGCGATGTCGCATTACCAATTCGTTGGTGCGCTCCGGAGACGCTCAGCTGTTCGGACACATGCATCGAACTAAAACCGGTACACAGTCATTCCTATTGTTTTTGTGTAATTTTTTCGTTTCACGTCCTTGCCGTCGCCTCACAGTGGTAATAACAATAAATTTTTGGATGCGTTTATAGGTTTCCGGCACGTCGTGCATTTGGAGTTACGGCGTCCTACTGTGGGAGCTGGAGGAATGGGGAGAACTACCGTATAAAGATCTGACCAACGACCAGGTGATTACGAAAGTATTCTGTGAAGGATATCGCCTACCGTTTCCTTCGAGTAGGACACCGTATTCACAAGAAATGTGAGTTCTGTGCTGATTTATTGCTCGTGCTAATGCTTTCATGATTTTATGCAATCGAATTATAATTTTTCCGAAATAGTAATAGAATTAAGATACAAATAGACGCTGGCACTTTTTTTTTTTACTTTATTCATTATCTATGAAAAATAACAATCAAATGAAGTTTAAAACATAAACGATGCGATTTAATTTTTAAAAGCACTCGAGAAGTAAATTTTTCTTGAACGTTGCATGTTGAAAGTAATATGACTGATTGGATTCAAACTTGAGCGATTTATTGAGTCAGAAAAAGTTATTAATTGAGTAAGAGGATGCAAAATTTGATTTTAAAACACAACACCTAGGAATGGGTCATGCAAAGTGAGGAATATGCGATAAACTAATTACCTCCGATTATTTGTCGTCACTGTGAGCATTAATCCGAAGTGAGAACTGGGTTCTTTCAAAACCCATCCCATCGACATTTATTTTGTGATTAAATTGAAGCTGGATGTCGTCTTTGGAGGAGAGGGAGACAAAATCGGGTGTTTTCAAAAATATAGGCCATTTTAGCCCATCGACACTGTCACTAAAATAATGAAAATTGATCTCCCCGTCAGGAAGGAGTCAAGGGCACAAGAAAATGTCCGTCTGTTTAATATAATGGCTATTGATTTGATAATTATTAATTCTAAAAGCCGTTACACAGGATTCATTGTTTCGCGTTTTGTGATTTCGCGCTATTTCACGAATCATGTGTAGAATATTTTTGTCCAGTTTTTGCGAAAAAAGCTTCAATTTTTTGGGTGGTTGAAATTTATAACTCCTGAAGAAACGGTGAAACGTGAAACGACGAATTTTGTCTTGCGGTTTAAAGTTGTTGACTATCTAGGGTCTTATGCGCTCAGTCTATATGCGATTTAGAAAATTTTAGCAAAATGGAAAAAAAATTAATTTCTATGTTATAAAACTTATGCCCAATGTTTATTCATCTTCTACATTACAGGTATAATATAATGCAAGAATGTTGGAAAGACTACGTCGACCGGCCATCATTCATTCACGTCATGAATGCCCTTTCTGCACTCATGCATCGCTTCAAAAACAATGACTTCGACTCAAGGTGGCACATATCCAAACCAAATACCATACCGGTTGTCGACAATGCAGACAAATTGAACAGTCGTATTGCAGCACTCTCCAGCAAGGCGGACCACGATTCGGGAATTGATTTGGACAACCCTGGTCGACTACGTGGTCTTTCCATGTCGCAGTTGCAACGAGCATCCTCTCGACAGCGCATAATCAATGACGAGCTGAGCAGCGAGTCACCAGCTTCGTCTCGACGCTTCTCCAACAGCTCCACGAGTGACCTATTCTCATCGCCCGTATTGATGAAGCATCGGTCACCCAGTCTGGAGAATTTACATGGCTCCCTGGATAATATCGGCGCCTTCGATCAACGCCCCTCCGGAGACGAAATATTTGGCAGTTCTTCATCCGACTTCTGGCCGAAAGAGAGACGTAGTGGCGACGTTGGTGACGAAGAATCGAATGCAAAACTGGATTTCCAACTGGGTCTGGTTAGTCGTAACAGTGATGCTAGCATTCTGTGGAATGACAAACCGCTTTTCCAAACCGACAGCTATTTGGAGGATACATCATATCTGAAACGCGTCGATTCTCTTGCCACAGAAGCCGAAGATGAAATATGGCGTAAACGAATCGAACGTGGCGAATTCACAGAGAAGGTGAAAGAGAAGTCAAAAAGTGTGGCTGATCTGATGGTACTAACACATATCGAGTGTAGCGAGAGCAGCGAATCTGATTCGCTGCCCTCGTTCCATAGCCGCCAAAGTAGCTTCAACCGCCAGTGTCGTCGAGCACCCAAAATTGGCAGCAACGCACCCCTGTCGTTGTTCAATAGTTTAAGCTTCGGCAGCGAAAGTAACCTACCGGCAGTGGAGAAAGATCATGAGTTTCAGGATGCGCTAAAGAAAATCCAAATTGCGAAAATCAAAGGCGACGAAGACTCGTTAAACTTAGTTTCGCTGCAGGCCAACCCGTTGGTCTTAAATAGAGAAGATAGAGATAGCGGTGGTGGTGGTGGTGGTGGTGTTGGTGTTGATGGTGGCAATAGTAGTGGCAACAGCAACACATTTGGTAAAATTGGTGATCATTTTTTAGCCAATGAAGCCTCGGAAAAACATTTACCCCCCTCTAACTACTACTCTAGTCATATTAATAACGCCTGTGGCAATACTGCAGTTGCCAAAAAGACGAAGTTACCATTATTTGATAACATTTTACTTGATGCTACTACAACGACGACTCTGGAGAGACGAGCTCCCGGCGATGGTGCCGAGTCAGCCCCTTGTGAAGAACCGTCAGCTTCCTCCTCAGTAGCCATGTGCTTGCATTTGGAGGAAAGTAAGAAAAAGCTAGTCACTGACAAACCTTGCAGTGTAATGGCGTCTCTAGCTGAACCAGTTCCGACACAAAGAGAGACAGCATCGGTATCAACTACATCCGATGAGGGGCTTACCAACTCAGTGGTCATTGGACCTTCAGAATGCGATACATTAGAATATTTCAAAGGACTAAAGACGAATTTAGTGGACGAAAATCTAGAGTCTCCAGAAACGAAATCAGCAGTAGTACCAGAATCCTCATTTGAACCATCGCTGGAAAATACTCCCCAAACGTTAAACGAATTCCTGCATGACTCCAACGATGATTATTTTTACAAATGTTCCAGTGAGGTGCAAGAGGAAGAACTGGAGTTGCTACAGCAAAAAATTCTGTCGGAGGAAGCGTCACAAACACGCAATGCGTACTGTGACTTCTGCTACGCTAAGTGTCACTTCAGCAACGAGTGCTTACGATGTAAAGATAAATCGCTGGAGGAGAACTGCTCGTCCGAAAGTTTTGAGAATTTGGAAAAGTTACGAGACTGCACAGCGCTAAACTCGTGCCCATTCCAATCGGACGATTCAGGTCGTGGCACCGACCAGATTAACAGTGGTGATGGCAGTAGTGACAAATCTTTGGAGGGATCGATATCGGTACAAATGAATGAGGTGAAAAATCGGCTCGAGGATGTGATCGCGAAATTTGCGGCCACCGACGAGTTGAGTGACGATAATTGCTCCAGCCTGGAGGATGATAAAGACGTCAAATATGCGGATGAAAATTTTTCAGCCAACGGTGTGGAAAACTTTATCCAGAAAGTGAAGTTATCGACTGATAGTGATATTGATGTGTTGGAGGTGGAGACAGATGATGATGCTAATGACGCCAATAACGACTTCAAAGTGCAGATTTTAGTGAATGATGAAAAACAGCCCTCCCGCAAAAACATTTCGAACGTCGAAGTTCAGGATTTGGTGATAGAGGAAGTTTTCGACGATATAGTGTCGGGCGACGGCGTCGCAAATCGACGAGATTCTCTGTTGGCCATTTCAGAGGAGAACGATAATTCAGCATCTTTCGATGAGGATACGTGCATTGGTACAGGAATGGGAAGTTCGAATTCGGGAAAGTGGTCGGATGATGGCGAATCTGAATTCGAACCAGAGATAAAAGAAGTTGTTGATGACGAAAAAAGCAGCAGTTCGCGAACGTTTGTCAAGGTCGAACAACTGTTTTTTACAGTAGATCCCAAATTCGAGCTTGAATACGAGGCGGAACTGAGCAAATCGGAATCTTTTTCCAAGTTTGATGAATCAACGAGTGAATCCGTCGATGCAAATGTCAATGAAATCGATGGAAATGCAACGGGTTTAGTTGAAAAATCATTAAGTACTACTTCGGAAACCAAAGAAATCGAGTTGCAGGTACGTCCATTTTTTCGACTACATATTTTGTTTGTAATTGTGCTGGGTTCTGCCAGAAGGACTGCATCGAAAACTGTTTTAAAAGTTATTGATTCGTGAAAAAAGCTGTCGTTAAGTAATTTCTTTCTTTTAGGCCTTATTGTCTTATTTTCTTGAATTTCACCATAAATTTTTTAGTATTCTCATAATCTCATTGGCTTTCTATTGGACCCGAAAATATTTGGCAGTTTTGAAAAAGAGTGAGGAATCTTTTACGGTAGAATTTTTCGCTTCCTCTATCATCTTGGAATGAAATTTTAGCGATAAGGAAGTCCCGTTTCGCATCAAAGCTTGAAAACTTGGTGCGTCTAAACAGAACTATGCAGACATGTAGTTCAGCCAGTTCAGACTTTTTACTGGACTAAATTGGCGCACATTTCCTCATGAATACGTTGGTATTAACCACCAAAATAACCTACTAACTGCCTCACCCCTCACTCGGCTTGCCACCCTGACAGATGTGACGGATGTGTTCCCAAAATACTTTTATTCATTCATGGTCGTCAGTTTTAATCTTACTTAAAAAATAGTATTGTGGAAAGAAAATTCAGCACTCAATTTTATTTAAGAAGAAAAAAGAAAATATTTATCAGTATTCGTATTCATACACATAATAGCTGTAAATTATGGATAAAAAATACTACTTTTTATCTCGAATTATCTTTGCCTTATTACTTTTACTAACTACTGAGAAGTCTGAGACAAAAATGATTGATGCTGGTCTGCATTTTTTCAGTATTCGTTACATGTATGTAAAAATTAATTTTTTTTTTTTTTAAATTTTGTGCTAAATATTTTTTTATAAGCTGATGGTACAATTAAATGAATATTGATGGAAATGGTAGCGAAAAAGTAATTTGGGGGAACATTTTCCACATTTGCGACGGTGATATGTAGGATTATTTTTGTAAAACATCTTATTCATGAGAAAAGAAATTGTGAGCCAATTCTACATAAAAATGAATTTTTGTGCCGAAGTGCTTACACTAACGATGGAATTCGTTATTTTATTAAATAATGAATTTTTTTGGCGTCAGTATAATTTATAGTCCCTAAAGATAGTGTAACTTCTAACGTAAAACATCAGTAAAAAGTTTTGTTCTCAATGTAGAAAATTTGTTCATGTTAAGATTTTTTTTATATGCCCGAATTTATTTTTGTGAATTTTCCAAATCTCCTTTTTGTGGTTTGGGTTCTGATTATCGTGAATGTTTGATACTGTTTAAAGTCTTTGCTGAAATTTGAATGTATTTTTTACTCACCTTTATTCTTTTTTTCAAAATAGATGCATAAACTCGATAAGATTGCTTCTGTTCATGACGAGTCTGCAGCCATTGCCATGAATGGAGCTGCTTCACCGAATGACGAATCCATCACATGTGATAAAGGCATCGAGTATGAAATTGACGACATCCTGGAAGGTTTGTTAGAACCAATTTCATTGCCATACTCGGTTAACCGCCTTGCCAGCACCAAAACAACCACTGACTGTAACAGTGTTGACGATACGACCATTCTCTACAATGCTGACCCTGCCCCCGTAGAAATCACAAGTATCTCCAGTAACTGGCTACCGTCGCCAATCGATGATGACGACGATGACGACGATACCTGCTGCAAACGATCATTATTGAATATGGACGAAACTTTCATCGAGGCCATCCGCAACGAGTTACGTGAAAAGTTACCAAACACTTCGACACTAGCCATCGTTGAGCCTGAAGAGCCATCTGCCCCCGAGAACGCCAACATCACCATCGAGTACAACTCGTACCCAGCCCAATTGTCACCCATTCTCGAAGAGGAGGAAAATTGCTCATTAGCTTCATCATTGTCGTCACTGTCCTCACGCAGCGAATCGGAGTCAACCAGCCAAACGTTGAATGGCTCCCTAGAGTGTGGCTACGACGGTGGTGATGACCTTCTGGTTGTCAACATCGATACTCATGAAGCTTCCATTGTGGATACGGCGTCTGATGCGAATACACTCTCCAGTACGCTGTTCCAGCAATCACCCGAGCAGCAGCAGCATCAGCATCAGCACAATCTGAACGAGACGTACGAAATTGTCGACGAAAACGATGACACAATCGCCATCACCGACCCTTTGGACTCTGACAGTTTTCCCACTCCAGACAGCCTTTCACCGGGCACCAGCAGTAAAACGGAAGCCCACCATTCGTATTCATCCTCCGACTGTGGTAACCTGTCCGACGTCTTTCTGTCGCCGTCGTCGTCCAAGAATTTTGACGATTTCGACATGGACCGACCCACCGATGATAGCCGCCATCTTAACACTCCCGAAAACGTACTGCAGTCTGACTGCCGTGATAATTACCAGAAAGCGATTCTAAACATAGACGAGATGCTGAAATATTCGGAGTTGAGCGGAGGTACGTTCCTGTTGACACCCACCAGCAACGACACCAGCCACTGTGATATTACGACACCAGAAAACCCCTCGGTAGAGGAGCTGAGACACAACGACCGTGGCGAAACGTGGCTTAAGTCGTTCTTCATGCCCATTGAGGAGACCACCTCGATGTTGGAGTTCGATTCGTCTGCAACTCTCGACGAAACGGAATTTAGGTCGTTGCCAGCTGACTTCAAGTCGGAGAACTGGCCAACTGCTGAAGAATTGGTTCAGTGTGGCCGCGAAGAGGATAGTGGAGTAGTAGATGGACAGCAAATCTCGGATAAAGTCGATGTCGTCGTATCCTCGGCCAGTACTGACCGTGATGCGTGTGTCAGGGCAGAAACAACATCAGTGACAACAACAGCAACAACAACAACAACAACAACCACTCTTACTATTGTGAAGGATGATGTCAGCCATGAAGAAACGAATCAAGTATCACATTCTCCTGTATTAGTCATCACCCCTACCTCCTGCTTCACCAGTACGCCCATCAGTAATCACCAAGTAGTAGAATCCTCCAGTAATCCTGTAATTCTTATGTCAGTACCAACTAAAGAAGAGGCCTCAACATCGTTGCAGTCCAGTGTGAAACAGAAGAATTCCATAGCTCTGTTTGGCAACACGTGCAAGCAGATACGCAACTTCCAGGTTTCTGTAGTCGAAGACGATTGCTACGGGCCAAATGCGCGTACGTCGCCTACTACACCAAAAAATATGGACGTGTATTTTGGAGAGAGACTGCTGGGGACGTCGCCCAAACACTCGGAGAAGACGTGGAAATCGTCGTGTTCATCGCCGTCGTTGAATTCATTCCTCGGTAGCCAGAATTTGGAGACTCTGGGTCTGAGGGAGCTAAACGTCAACGATATGATGATGTCGACTTCGTTCATCGAGAATGGCAGCCATGATGGCTCTGTCGACGGAAGAGACGAGAATCAGCTGAGGTCCGACGAATCAGATGACAACGACGACGAAGGTGTCGAGTCGACTTGCAGCGAATTCGTGTGGAAGGTCAGTTTTTTCGAGTAAATTATCGGTAGGAATGGCTGTCGATTTAAACTAGAATAAATGCTACGGTCCCAGGTTCAAAAAATTAGTCTCCATTAATTGATGAAAAAATTGAATTTTCGATAAAATATTGCTATAATCGAAGAACATTATGTTGAGCGAAAAATTTAGAATTTTATAATTTTCTTTAAATTTTGATTTTTTTTTTGTTTTTTGAATTTGTTAAAAAAAAGTATTTTTACGCTCCATCGTCCCATGAAATGTAGAATTTGTAATTGTATTTATGTAAAATTCGAAGGTTACTTTTACTAAAATATTATCGCTTTTTGGAATGTCTTATTGAAAAAAAAATTTCATGAACGTTCAACAACAAAATATTTTAATAAAATCTCTTTCTTTCAAGTATTTAAAGTGAAAAATTATTTAAATAAGTTGTAATGTTTTTTTGGGTGGCAAACTTACGCAGAAAAGATACGTCAGCGTCCTAAGAAAGCAAAATTCTGAAATAAAAAATTAAATTATCGCAAAATCCTTGTTTTTTTCGTATATCAAATTTTTGTTGGTGAATAATCTTCCATATTTAGTGCCGATTTTTACTTGAAATTAAAACATTTACGTCTTTTAAGGAGCTGTATTTTACTTTCATATACAAACACAAAAATCGCTACATGATTCAAAATATTCATATCTTTTTCAAGCAACAGAAATGAAATATAAAACGAAACTTTCCATCTTACGACGATTTTTTCAAAGCAGTAACTGTTTTTTAAATCTTTTTCTTTTTTTTTTTTTTACTCTGTCAAATCTACCGGAAGAGTATTGCTGTGTAAATTGTATTGTTTTTTACTTTTTACCATGTTTTCGTATATAAAATTTATTATTCAAAATGCATTACGAACTATTGAATGACGAGTCAAAAATTTCTTGAAAGTGATCTTATTACATTTCTAAATAAAAGTTTTAGGATTGTGAACATTTTTTGTATTCATTGTACGATAAAACGTATGATTTATGTCTTCATGAGATACTTTACTTTTGTTTGATTGAGCCGGGAATAGAAATTGGGTAACCCTTAAAATACGATGGTACAATTGAAAGAAAAAAAAAATTTGTCAAATAAAATCAAACAATTTTAATGTTGTGTTGTTTGTTGTAGAAAAATGATGAGACATTTGACGTTGCGAATAGTGATGATAAAAAGACTGACATGGAAGGAAAGAATGACGAAGAAGATGATGATGAGGATGACGATGACGAAGAGTTGACCGATTTTGTACCATTTTCGTGGAACAGCGATGCCATTCCTCGACGATCGGCGTTAAAGAATAAGGATGGAATGATAGTAAGTCTGTAATATAAAATAATAGATTTTAATTTATTTATAATTTTACCTACAATAAGTAAGACACCAAACGGATTGATCATTGAATCTCAAATAGCTCTATCCCCTCCGCATCGGTATCAAAAAATCCTCAGGTGTTGTGAATTTATGTCAAAACTCATTGAAATACTCACATGCTCACAAAATTGTCAGGACCCATTTCTACAACGGTATCGATTCTAAAAAAAAAAAATTAACCATTCTCGTGAAAATCATGTCAAATAAATTTGGATCAGTTTCGTCAACTAATAGTTAGTGTTAATTTTTTATAGATCGACAAGAAGAACGTTTCTTTCAAGAAACAGAAATACCATTGTGTGTACGAGTACCCTAAAGAGGAGCCGAACTACTCTCGTCGCTACGACTCCATGCTGCAAGAGCGGATGCTGAATTTCTTGAATCTCAACCAAGATTACCTGTGCAACGACTACTCCTCATTTTCTGGTATGAAATGTTCCTAATATTACTGTGCGATTTTTTTACATTTTTCATCTCTTTTTGTTAATAATAAACATGCATTTTATAGACTGGGAACTTGACGACTGCGAGGAGCAACCAACGTCTGGCGATGATTTATTACCGTATCCAGCGTCACCAGCGCTATCTTCGAGAAGTAATTTGTCCAATAAGTTAGGATTCTACACAATCGGAACTTATGATATTGATTTGAGTACGTAATTTCCATTTGTTGTGGAAAATATTCAGTTTTATCTTTGAAAGTAAATTTTTTTTTTGTCCTCTTATTTGCAGAAACTGATGATACTTCCCCCAATAATGTGAATTCCAATGCCGTATCTAGTCCTACCGTATATTCTGCTGTAAATTCCTCGGTCATATCAGCGACGCAAGTTTCTCCCGATAGTGGAGAAAAAAATTGCGTCAGTCCAAATGGTAAGTTTTTTAAATAAAATTACTTTTTTTCCATTTTATTTTTTTACTGTCCCGACTGGATGTATAAGTTGAGATGAAAAATTCTCTTCAAAAGATATAATTGTGTTTGCGTGTCACATTCCCTGTATATTATCATTTCTAAAACTTTTGTAATTGTTCTGATTGAAGTTATCACTTCTTTGAGTTTTGGTTCCTCAGCAATATTCACGGAGAAGTACAATAAAAGCTTCGGATTGAACAAAGAACTTACTTCCAATGGAACTTGTTGAAAACGTAGAACCACTGAGTATTAAATTAGAGGTCGCACGCTCATCTGAACGCTGGTACCACTAACGGCGCCTTTTCTGTAGCTTGTCTTCACTCCTACAATACCAAATTCAAGGGACAATTGGCAATAATGAGAATTTTTTTAAAAATAATTGAATGAACAAATAAATTTAATTACAAATTCATAAATAATAACAAACACAAATTACGCAAATAAAAAGGAGATTGAAAATTTTAAGACACTTAAGAAGTGGGGATATTTCCTATTGAAAGTGGCGCCACTTTTCATTTCGCGTGCGTCCTTTTAAATTTAATACTCTATGCCTAGAACTTGAATTCCAACACTTTTTTGTCTTGATACATTCACAGCTATTCCCTATTATTGTTAATTTTCAGCTTTTAAAGTCTACCACTCGGTCATTTTTCCTTCATGTTTCCCCTCCTCCTCCCACTCGTGTTTACTCGACGATGTAAGGGCGTAAAATTTATTATAAATTTGCGTATCTTAATCTGTGGCCTTTTTTTTTTTCAGCCATCGATCGACCGGCGTCGAGCAAGTATCGCGAATTCAACTTCGAGAGTGTAAAAATATCAAACGGCGACAAACCGCCGTCGTCGATGAACGACGTCACCACCATCGAATGCTGTGACCTTCCCTCGCCAGGGCTGGGCGAGCTCCGACACACGAAAAGTCGCCTAAAGTTGGATCTGAACAGCAAAGTGCTCCCCCTGAAGGTGGAACCGGTTGAAAAATTTTCGCTAGACGAATGTGAACCAGAAACACCAACGATAACGACCATCACCGCCTCGCCTACCCCCATCACCACCACAACCACGCATCATCATCATCATCATCATCATCATCATCATCCGGGCAAAAGTGAACTACTCGAAGAAAACAATTCTGACGACTTTGTAAACGATTTTGGCCTCAATTATAAGTCATGCGATATTTCACCAGTGGTCGAATTGAAACCGCTCACCTCGACGAGTGTAGCTTGATGCGACTTACACTATTATCAATTTTTTTTTTTTTTTTTTCAAAATTCAGTATTACTATTTTAATAATACCTTTCACGAATGATAAAAATTCTTGTAAACGCGTGTAATTTTCAGTAATTTTTTTTTCTATCGACGAGTGGTATCGTGTCCAAAATACATAAGCTCAATAATTTTTTTCTTTTTGATCATTATGAAAATTATATTATAGATATTATATTGTTTTTATTTTTATTCAGTTTTTTTTTTTTTAATATATAAATTAACTGGAAGTGGATGAACCTTGGAAAATCGATGGATACGTTTGTTATTGCAATTTTGCGCTGTGATTTTAGAATAAAAAATTTTTTTAGAATTATTACTTTTTTTCCCCCTATTATGTAGATATTAAGAAAACATTGATTGTTTGTTCATCAATTTGTATCGTCTTAATTTACTTTATTTTCTTCCCCCCAACGCACCTGTTTCATACTGTGAACGAATTTTGCTTCAAATCTTGCCAATGACAAATTGTTAAGAGATAAGTAACTACAGTGAACATATTGTTACGTCGTTTAGATATT
Organism: Ericerus pela; assembly: GCA_011428145.1. NCBI lineage: Eukaryota > Metazoa > Arthropoda > Insecta > Hemiptera > Coccidae > Ericerus > Ericerus pela. Next base: position 147,049 of record WOFM01000576.1, on the reverse strand, counting down.
TTATTTAAATTTTCATAATTGTTTTTTTCTTTGAAAATTTATGAATGTATACTTTTTACTTGTGGTAATCAGAAAAAACATTGAAATAAAATGTTCCAATTTTAAATTACCATCGTTACTTAGATATGTATAAGTTTTTAAAATGAAAAACTTATTTTTATAATGACGTTTTTTTTTTTTTTTCGATATAATCGTGTAATTTCTCTCAGTGCAATAATGTTCCTTATGTTTTTTTTTCTGTTATTAAGGTTACTGATTCATTAAGGTCAAGATGTTGTTGTTTGTTGTTGATTATAATTAGTGTTTTTTTTTCTTCTTTTTTTTCTTAATTTATATAATAACCGTCCCGGAAGTATTTGGTGCTTGTTTTACGTGCACATGTGTAAATATGTGAATTGTTTTATCAATGTTTTTTTCCGTGTAAATTTGTATTAGCTTCCAGCGTACGTTATTCGTATTGTTTTAATCCGATATATATTTTAATATTTGAATAAAAATTGTATTTTAATGCCAACTTTAATCAAGCGTGGTGATTTCTTCACTTTCCTTTTTCAAAGAAGAAAAAAAAAGAGACCAAGTTTTCACACAAAATATATTTATGTGTTCGAACAACGAAGAATACCGTCGTAGACACCCACGATACAAAATAAAAACAAAACAAAAAAAAGAAAAAAAATGGATACAATGGCACTTGAAAGAAATTAATAAATACAGTACTGGGACAGCGAAAAAAAGAATGATACGTAAAAATAAACTGAAACATGTCGAATGAAACTTGAAATATACGAAAAAAAGAGAGGAAACAACCATAAAGTAAATATATTTCGTAGTGATGCTGCAAAAAGAGACGATGTTAGTCGTTTTAATTTTTTTTTTTTTTCAATTTTGGTCCCGTCACTGAGACTATTTTTGTAGCGTCGATAAGTCGATCAATAATCATTAAACGTTGCTTGGAAGCGGGAGATAAGGTAAAGTAATTTTGCAAATTTCTAGTTGAAAAATTCACTAAAAGATGTACCTACGTACGAATCGTCAATGATTTTCGCTAGAAAAATCACCAGATATATTTCATAAACATGGAATGATGATCATGGTTAAGGCACTAGCAGATTATTCGATCTGAATTTAACAATCCTACAAAATTACAATGGTGAAAATAATATATCAACGACCCAGAATATTTTTGAATTTCATTTCATTCTTCCATTGGTATAACTTCAGTGAAAAAATTTTTAAAAGTGAACTTTTCAAAAAAACTATCTCCGAAAAGTCTCCCTTCTTCACATATCACTTAACTTGAAATTAAAATCCACAGAGTATTAATATAATAAAGGACGCATGCCTATCTACACGTTGCTACGAAAAGCGGCACCACTTTTGAACTTATCGATAAACTTGTTAAGACCCATTAACAATGACGAGAATTTTTTTTCTTCAAATAATTAAATTAAATGACCGAATAAATATAATTAATAATTCATAAACCAAAAACAAAAACGAATTTCGTGGATTAAAATGAGACTGAAAATTGTACCGTTTTTTAGAGGAAACAGGATACTTTTTCTCAAAAGTGGTGCCATTTTTCGTTTCACATGCGTCCTCTATTATATTTAATATTCTGTGATAAAATTTTGAAATCCATAGTTGAGAAAAATAAATAAAAACGAATACTCCTATTTTAACTAGATGCACGGTCTTTCGCTATCAAGAATGAATTTAAAAAAGTATTAAAACCAACGGGAGAAGAAGCTAAATAATTTCGAAGTTTGAATACTTTACAATTTCCAATTCACTGGCAAAATATTAAACCTCAGGATTTAGGTTTCGAGTAGATTAGTACTAGAAATCTGTTCAAACCTTTAATTATTCTTCAAAATTTATAGGGTTTAGCCGAAATTTAGAAGTTCTAGCTGAATAATTTGGAAAATCATTTCAGTTACTCAATTAGAAATATCACTGAAAGACATATAGCTGTATACTGTTAATCCATTTTGGAGAGAAGGCAGATGAAAGAATTTTTAGATTTTTTCAGGGAGATCCAAAAATACCATAGGAAGTTGCTTTTCAGACGAACGTCTAAAATTTGCCAATTAACTAATAATTATTAATACGAAAAATTCTCCAGGAAAAGCGAAAGCTCCGGAGTATCTTCGATCGTAAAGCACTGGACATCCAAACGGGCACCTCAAAACATAGATCTGGTATTATATAAGGTGTCCAGTTTTACTGTTCTAGGTATGCTCTAAGTGATAAAAATGTATTTTTAGATGATTCAAAGCTCACAACTCACACACTGCTGTAATATTTCAAGGAATAAATAAATTTTCACATTCCAATCCCACAATGGGAATAAAGACTATGTCAGTTTTGTCCAAATAAAAACGGAAGCTTTCAAACCACAATTTTTCAATGACAGAAAACATCGCTTCTTTTTGCAGACATTAGTAGAAAAGTAATGACTAACTTATTTTTTCTTCTGGAACCTAATATGCTTCTAGTTCCAGAACTTTTACAAACTTCTTTAAATTCTGTGCTGGTTCCGTTATTTTCAGCAAATTGGGAACGTAAGTTTTTTCTTATAATACATGATCAGAAAGGCATTGTTTACACGGATATTTTGCCAGCCGAAAGTAGTGTTTCGCATTGATGGAAGCATAACCTCAATGTAAAGAGTAAACCTGCATCCATGCAAAAATTTTTACATGGAGGCTGCAGGGTAACAAGGTAAACTTTATTTCTGATGGAACGTTAATCTATAAGACGACAATCAAAACTGGTAATGTTTTTAGTTTTATTTCAATAACTGTAATATTATACCTTTAATTTTTTCTTTTTGTACCTTAAAAAATAGTCACCGAACCTCCCATCCTATCAAAATTATTAATGGAAATATTAGAAAAAAAAAAAAAAAAAAAGTAGCCTCAGTAGGATTCAAACCTTTAATTTCCTGCAAGTTAGACACACACTCTATACGAAGACCCACAGTAGTTAACGATGAATAAGGTGTGTTCACTCCATTTTATCGTTTTGAAAGTACTTCACCAATCATTGAGAATATTTATAAGGCATTTCATTAACATTTTATCGCTTTCTGATCATTAATTATAAAAAATATCTTCCTCAACAAAGTTCAACAGCGAATGCAAAGGAAAGGTTGCAAAACGAGTGTAATATACTATTTTTTTTCTTCTAATTATTGTATTAACAGCCAATCGTAAAGTAAATGAAATAATTTTTCCGTAAGGTAGGACATTAAAATAAAACATAAAAATATACAGATAAATTAACATCACAATTTAAAACGGTAGAATGTAAAACAAAATATCTGTTCGTCATCGTTACGAAATTTTTAAAATCTTGAGCATTCTTCAGAATGAACTTTGTTTTTTTTTTAAATATTTTTAAATATAATGGGGTAGAAAAAAATTGAAAACAATAATTAAAACCCGCAACGCGCTCGTTTGTTATTTTAAACATGACTAGACATTAAATATAAAATACACGCGGTACACCGATTATAGGTACATTTGACGGTAAATCTGATACGAGATGACGTTATTGGAGAAAACAGAAAACATGTGGGTCCAAAGAACTAATTCAGGTTTATAGACTTTAGAGTAATTTAGAATACGTACAATCAAAATTATTCTCGAAATAACTGAATAAACTATTTGAACATCGAACTCAACCACACTATTCTTTGTCATAGGTGATAAGGCGGTTTTTACTAAATATCTGAATTAATCATCCGGCTTCGTTTATGAATCATGAAAACCATAATCAAGGCATTATTTACAGTGCCAATTATTGTCTTTTTCATTTCAAGAGTATAGATTATTTTATCTCCAAAATATTGAACAGTGGTAGTTAAACTCGTGAAGTTTATTCATTGAAAATCTAAAACATGCCTACTTTGAACATTAGGACGAAATCTGATTAGAAAAAATATACTAGCGTGACATATACGGATTTATTCTAATGGCCCAAATTTGAACTCGAAATTAAACTTTTAGCATGCTGCCTGGTCAGAAAAAACTCATCTGCGAAAGGAAAGAAAAGCCAAAAATAATTTCTTATTTCAAACATTGCAGGATACAATCAAAATAACGAACTTGCTCACAGTGGTACCTATAATAATGGTCAACAGATCTTTCAGTGTTTACATTTATTATTTTCAACTTATTTTAGGAGTATTAAACCAATAAGAATAATTTTTAAGGAACTATAAAATTAGAATTTTATTTAAACTTTCCCAATTGGATCTATTCTCACCTTTTTATAGTGCAACTGTTCCATTAAATATTAGTGTTTTATTTGTAAAGCAAATACAAAAACTCACACTTTTGTGGGGACTCGCCACACCTTGTCCATATATAAAATATATTCTTCGGTTACAGCCGGAGGAGGAATGGTCTTGTGGTGAAGTTTACCACTTTTAGCTTACGAATAATACGTAGGATGCTGGTTCAAATCCTCGAGCCGACAGTCCTACATCTGGTGACCCTCGACATGCGTTGGATATGCACACACCCTAGCAGTGTATGGCAGAGTCATAAATCTCCTTCCTTCTGCAAGTTACCAGCAGATAGCACCCCGTATTTGAGAAATTGTGCCCATACAGGTGGCGTAAGTCTGTGTGCGTAAGGAATAGGCACTGTGCTATTCACATCCAACCTACCATAGCATCTAACAATGCATTATCATTCGACTGCTCGGAGTCTCAAGCCGATAACCGAAATGAAGAAAATAATCATCATTCCACGTTTATAGCATACCCAGTCCTCGATAGCGCGGTTTACAATTGCCTTTTTTTCATAAGCTACAAACTGGTTTGTAAGAAAGCTAAGTTCGTAGCTTTTTAACATTCTTCATTTCTAAGAAAAACAAGAACTAGGACAGATACTGACAAAAACGTGACAAACTTGTTTCCTAGTACCGCTTTTTTACGTACTAACGATCGTCTTTATACATCAATTGTCACGAACTTGATGATTGAAAAAAAAAATTGCAACCAAAATTGGCAACAAGTAAGCATAGATCATAATAATTGTATCAAATTTCGGAAGCTACTGTTTGAAAATTACCCATTTTAGAGCCCAAAATCGAACATACCGAAAGTAAAGACCGGCCGATTCAACTACGTTAGAATGGATCATAATTAATACATTTTGATCAAAATTAAAACATTTTCCAAATTTCGTTGCTATACTAATCGAGCATTAAAATTTCAAAAACAAAAACAAACATCGACATATCGGAAATACCATTCGGCCGAATCACACCAAAATCAATAGGTCTGGTCGTTGATTAATTTGTAATGTTCATTACCAAATTTTGTAACAAAAAATTAAATCAAGTCGATAAAAATTATTTTGGTAGATATCCGATACAATAAATATTTTTTAATAGCTGTAAGCTGATTTGCTATAAAAAGTACTTGTCATTTTCATTTCTTTTTATGGACAAAAAATGCGATCTATACCATGGTAAAAAGAAAATGGAATACATAAGAATTTGAGCTTTTAATGCCAAAAGCGTAAAAAAGCGGTACTAGGAAACAAGTTTGTCACGTTTTTGTCAGTATCTGTCCTAGTTCTTGTTTTTCTTAGAAATGAAGAATGTTAAAAAGCTACGAACTTAGCTTTCTTACAAACCAGTTTGTAGTTTATGAAAAAAAGGCAATTGTAAACCGCGCTATCGAGGACTGGGTATGCTATAAACGTGGAATGATGATTATTTTCTTCATTTCGGTTATCGGCTTGAGACTCCGAGCAGTCGAATGATAATGCATTGTTAGATGCTATGGTAGGTTGGATGTGAATAGCACAGTGCCTATTCCTTACGCACACAGACTTACGCCACCTGTATGGGCACAATTTCTCAAATACGGGGTGCTATCTGCTGGTAACTTGCAGAAGGAAGGAGATTTATGACTCTGCTCGCTGGTTGTTACATGAGATCAAAATTAAAACGTAGATTTTCATCTAAAACCTACAAAAAAAGAGAAATGATCGCAGGGCCAGAGAGAAAAAATTCGGGCCACGGATTATATAAATGTATTTTAGCAAATAATCGATTTTTCAATTTTTTCTTTCTTTGAAAGAGTCCTCTCAGAAAGTCCGGACCCGCAGGAATTCCTCCTTTTCCTCCATTTTGTTTTAAGCTCTGAATGACTGATTAAAAAGTTGGAACTTTCCCAATTAGTAGCTGGTAAAATCACAAATTAGCAGCTTTACGCCGTATGATTGTTTGCAGTGTGCAGCTTACAAGAAAAATAGCCTAATATAAACCCTGTTAATAAAACCGACGTGTCAAAATTAACAAATTGATAACGCTGACTTTTCGCAGAATATCAACCAACAGCTCATGATTTTTCGTTCTCCACCAGCGACAAGGTCAAGTCATATTTGATTAAGTATTTTGTAATTAGCATCGAAACAGACGAGATTCTTTAAAAAATTTGGACGAGTATTTTGAAGAAAGAGTTAAATTACATTTGAGATTCTTGTAAGAGTAGGTATTACTCGATAATTCGTTCATCTATATTCTTTAATTCTCTAGGGCTTGGCTCGATGACGACTTACAAGGCAGTTTCACCGAACTATTATTTCTATCGATAAGACGTTGATTCTAGAAAAATTCTCATTTATCGCGATCTGCCTAAAATTTTATTGCAGTATTCGACGCCTAGATTAGAGGAACACGATTAAATCAGTCGAGTTTTTTGGACCCAACATCTACTGTCTTCAGCACCACCGAAGACGTCACTCGCGAATGATGCAAAAACCGCGGTTTAACGATGTGTTGTTTTTTTTTTTACCTAAAATATTTTTACTTTTGTTTCTTCTTCGACAATTTTTTGTCTGACTTTTGTTGGCCATCTTTCGGACTCGGCGATAAAACACTTCTGACCGCCATCCCGCTATATTGGTGTCCGGCCATAGAAAGAAAAACGGGCATTAAATACGAAGGTAAACGAAAAACGTTCACTTGACAAAATAGCAGCAGACAGCAGGCGGTCGCATAAAACGATCGGGCAAACAATTCGTAATTTGGTCTGAAAAAGAGAGCACGAAATAATGTTTAATAAAATAAATTTTAAAAAACAGAAAAAAAAACACGTAATACATATTTTTAAGAACTCTATCGATATTTGCAGAGCCATCTGTTCGAGGTTCACATGAAGAGGAGTCAGTAGAGCAACTAACTTAATTCGCAAAGATATGCAATGCTTTACAATTTTTTTCGATCGTAAGCCAAATACGAAGTTTTTTTTTTTTGGATTAAATGACACGTTCAGTATCGGAACTGGACCTTTGTGCGCCGGTAGTTCGTTTCATTTTTTGATTTATCTCCCCTCAAAAAATCAAAAATTTCCACTTTAAAATTTAAGAAACTCTCCTCTTCTCCATTACCATAGATATTAAAATTAGTTATTTTTGGTAAATTTATGCAGTACGAAGCATAAAAATTGAGAAAACATTATTTTTAAATTTTTCAAACCAAAATTTTGAATAAAAAATCATGTTAAACCAGAATATAAAAGCAAACAGTGACAATTGTATCTAAATTTTAAAATTAGTATGCAGGAAGATTTCTTAAAAATTTCAGCAGTTTATGGAGACTGTAATTAAAACATTATCTAACAATTGTATCTTTTCAAGGGCCTTTTGAGTCATCTGGAGCTAGTGACAAATTTCAGCACACAGGGCATTCAAATGAAAAGACCGGACCATCGGAAACAAAATTATTTTTAAGAAAAATAAAATTCATAATATTAATATTTACAGCCTTTTGGAATAATAAAAAAAAAACAAAAAACTAAATTTATTAATGCTCTAAAAATATTTATTAAAGTATCGTTTGAGAAAAAAGCTGGGGACGAGAGACATTATTCGCCAAAAAAATTAAAAGTTCATAGGCAAGGGATCAGTTTATGTATTTTAACAGAACTTCTTTTCTGTTCGCACGCATTGCATCTGTTTGGTTCAGGAAGTTTTACCATACATGTATAAATGGATTTTAGTGGTCTTTCTTGGGTAATTAAAATCTTCAGGATCCTTTATCTGGACAAAGATTATTTTATTCTAAATAAGACAAAATTTTCCAATTTCAAAAGTACTTTGACAAACGACATTAGAAAGATTTTCAAAACAAATTTTCAAGAAGTTTGAGTTATCTTTCATATGTAGCATTCTGTCTTAATTATTTTTAATGCTAAATAAATAATCTACAATAGGACTACCTAGGGACTCTAATTTTGTATTCATCTCATATTTTCTCTTCATCATCATCATCAGCATAAATCATAAACGCATTTGATTTTTAGCTCCAGATCTTGATATGAATTAATTTCACAATATACTTCGTTTTAAAATTTTGTGAGAAAGCTATCTTTGTTTTCTTGATATTTTTATACGGTTTTATTGTAGTTACTAATGCAACAAAATATTACATAGTTTAGAACTAGTCCACAGGGGTACGCTGTAATCTGGTTTGGTAATTGTAATCACTTGTATCTAGTACAGTGGGTTTGTTCTAATTCGAAATATCTACAGTTACGGCGCATGATTAGAGTAATAGCTTTAAAAACAGGAAGGCACATGTTTTATTTATGGGTAGGTTTAAAAAATATTTTACACTCATAAAACACTTTTTCCACATTTTTTTCTATTCATATTTCTCCCTTTACGATAATTTAATTTTTCCTTTTACTTTTCGAACATTTTGGGGTCACTGTATATGCTCTTTTCTCAAGAAAATGTGAATCGAGCCACAATGCCACTGCCTAGTTCCGAACCAATAATATCGACGTTTAAATATTATAATTAAAAAAAATAAAAAAAAGTTACAAAATGAACTCATAACTAACAAATGAAATACATGGTTGTATCCATGGGGGAAGTTTGTCAAATCCCTCTTAAGGCTCCAAAAAAACCCACAAAAGTACATGTCCTCCAACACAAAAAAATACCTAAAATTTTTTTTCGTTCTCTCCGCCTGCAACTTTGTCTTGTCAAATCCTACCGTCCTCTTACCCACAGATAAATCTTGAATACAGCTCTGATGAGATACAATGGTATTGTATTTTTAAAATTTTTTTATTCAACGTTTCATGAAATGTGCAACTGAGTTATCTCGCAAACGGCCAACTCGAATCGAATACCCTCCACAAAGTAGTGTAATTAATAGTTTTCACATTGAGCACTACTCACAAGGACAGGTGAGGAACATCACAAAACCACAAACAGCCAGCGGACACACTGTATGCAGCCAACAACCAGAAGCTTGTGTCCTGCGCTGCCAGTGGAGTCAATCTGCAAAAACAAAGCATTTATTTATCATATGTGTATCCAACCCAAAAGGGTGGACGTTATAAACAAGGGAACAAAAAGCCTTACTTCGACGTGAAAAATTCGCGTAAACTGAAATCGAATTCGAAATTTTTATGCCACATAATCGAGTGGGGCAGATATGTTAACGCGCAGAGATACCACAATAAAAATAAGGTCGTGTGCAAATTAAACGCATCCATGGTGGATGATTTTGGTTCAACTGGAAGTGCAGACACGGCTACAGCGTCATTGGCATTTGCTGGACTAGGAGATTCGTTGGCCGATAGACCTTTTTTCAAGAAATAACATAGCTGTAAACAAAACGCAAAGAGAAGCATGAAAAAGCGATTCATTTTTTTTTTGTTGTAATTTCGAGTAGAAACTAGCTTAACAACATTAGAATGCTAGTGTTGGTCCAAAAACTCTTCAAATATTTGTACGTTTAGAAGAAATATACTCCTATTTGCAAATTTAAAAAAGGCACGTGACTGATAAAAAAAAATTCTAACAAAATAAGAGGGAGACGACCATCTAAAAAGTATGAAATTCAAACCAAGCTGCAAACTCCCCACAAGTCGTAGGAATAATTATAACACACTCTTAATTCGTCCTAGGTAAACTACCAAAAATGTTCCTCGATCATCATGTTCAAACCCTACAGGAAATCTTTTCATTTTGAACATTTAATATAAAGAAGACGATTTCAATCTGACAAGGCGTTCTTCTAACGTTGAAGCGAGTTCATTCCCACTTCAGATGATCTGAAATTATTTTTAAACAATATATTTTTATTAAAACTTTAAGTACATTAGGAAAAAAAGATTTTTGTAAATTTTTTACAATTCTAAAGAAAAAATGTAGTTACTAATTAATAATTACAGAAAAAGAAGTGATATATGTAATCAAAATATAATGATTGCGCTATAAATTAAAAGATATTTCAAAAACAGAATAAAAGGAAAGTAATTTACAATTAAAATGTAATCACTTGCGAAAAGTAATCGATTATTTGCGACCTTGGAACAGATATGAATAAAATGAGACGATTCTTTTTTTTTTTACCATTAGCTATCAATGATTACTCAAGCCAATCAACAACTATTTTGATAATTTCTGAATAAAAATGTTCAATATTGCAGTTTCGCCTATACTATTACTTATCTATGAATTGTGCGCCACAATATAATTTGTAACTCAGAAATCAGATATAGGACAGACAATGCAGAGGGATTGGCAGCGAAAAATTTGATTTTAGCCGCCACTAGGTTTCTTTCGACATGATACGGAAAACTATTTCATTTTCACCTCGAACTTCTCCCAGGAAGTCAATTTTATAAGCTTTTACAAGCTTGATTTAAAAAATTTTTTTTACTTTGTTTTTCTTTTGAAAACCTGAAAAAAAAAATTTTTTTCTACTTTCAGATTGGATTTGGTCCCTTTCCGAGGAAGAATTTATACTTTATATTGCACCTCGATTAGTAGAATAAGAGAAAAATTAGGATGAATGAAAAAATGTTTGACTATGAGGCAATAGTAAGAATGATGAAGCCCTTTAAGCTCCACGAGTAAACCCTTTCCAACTCCCACCGTATTAAATTTCTACAATAACTGAAACTACATAGCATCCTATGTAATCTTCTCTCCCCCCATTAGCAATGAAGCGTTCTGAGAATGAGAGCTATCCGTTCTGTTTTCACTTTAATGATACTAAATAAACAAAAAACAACCCAAAATCCAACCTTTTTCCAGACCAAGAAATAACACTTACTCGAATGTAGTAAACGACTAGTCCAGCAATGAAGCCGTGCCCTTCGCACGTCAGCCACGAGACCATCAAAATTGTGGTGCATAATGAAGCGGGAAACACTTTATAAATGATATCGGCCACCTCTTCGTCCACAAGCATTTCTAATTTTGATAGCAGATCTCTGTCACATAAAAAATACCAACAAAAGCCTATCCAATCACGGTTCTCACACACTTACGCCTATATACGTGTAATTTGTACGAAGAAGCTCACCCTAACGAGTACTGATTATAAATCCATACGTTTAGTGAAATCGACAACTGCAATAGTACTCCGATGACGTAAACAAGAGCGAAGGAAACAAAATATAAAATTAATGGAACGATCCAACCATCAGCAGTATCCTGCAGCAGTAACTGTGTATCTAATTCACCTAGATACGTTTTCAGCGACAAGTACCTGTTTATAAACGTATATGTCAACAATTTGGAAATGGGAACGTCGACGGATGATGAGCCACAATACTCACTCCCACAAAAAAGTCGCAATCTTAACGAACGGAAAAATTAGCCACGGAACAGCACCTCTGGTCAAAGCGTGCAAAAATGAAGGACACGTTCGAGTTCTCTCAATGGTCGAGTATTGTCGAATGAGGGTCAGCACAAGGATGGCGGCAATGTTGCCAACTAAGCAGAGGCTGTACCGAGCAGTAATAACGGCGATCGAATCTAAATAAGACGCTTCGATTCTGAAATTAAGAAGCATATGACAAATAAAGATTATTTTTCGCCATCGATATTACAAAAAAATGCCAACAAATTTACTTACTGTACGGTGTAGCTGCACGAGGGATCCAAAATTAAATCAACTTGGGGTACGTCGTCCGGTTCCAGAGGCGGTATGGTAAGGAGAATTAGCTTGAGCACTTCTTGTTCTTCCCAACTACAAACAAAATTTAAGTTAGAAATTAGTTGAATGCAGTATCAGAGATAGTAAGTAAACGGAGAAACATATCGAGTAATCTGAGAGAGTAAGACGTAGACTACTCTTACTGAATTAAATCTGCATAAATTCTTCAAGATAGAACTTCGGTACCAACTTTCGGTAATAAAAAATCTTGAACTTGAAGCTTCTGTTTGTGGGTACCTTTACTTTTTTTCGCCTTTATTTCCACTCTACTTATTTTTCTTTTCAAAAAATTAGATTCTCCCCTTTCCCCTTATTTAAAAAAAATTAACAACTATAGCTGTAATTAATTTTCAAGTCACATTCGCTTTTTATGGGTGCATATCGTCAACGTTACTAGAATATTCCCCTAAAAATATTTAAATGTGATCTTTTTATAAGTTTTTATTCTACTCACTACTGCGATTTTAAAATATACCAATACTGCAGCCAACCTTCCGCAATGAAATAATATTCATTCCGCACGAAGCTAAACACAAAACTTTTCAAAATTCGTTTTTAACGAAAACTTTTTTTTTTTTTGCCATGTCAAACACAGCTATGTCACTGAAAAACAACGTTGTTTTATTTCCGTGTTTTAAAAAAATTAGATTATGCCTTCCTCTATGTTTCCTACCTAAAAAACTTTACAGCTACGTACGTCATTGAACAACAACTTGTTTCCTTAAGAATCAGTTTCTGGCCCATGTATGATCTTCAGTCTTTGGGCGCTTTTTTTTTAACCTTATTTCGTCTCCTCCAACCATTTTCTTTTCTCAAATTAAGTAGATTCAACTCTCCTCTTTTCCCCCTACCTAACCAAACACTTCAAAACTACATCACTAAAAAACAAAGACAATGTTATTGGGCCGGGAATCAGTTTCGCACACATGCATCTTTAGTCTATGGGCGTCTTTACTTTTTCCGTCCTTATTTCCACTCTTTATTATTTTTTATTTATTTTTTAATTAGATTCTACACAGCTACACTTGAAACATGAAACCTGTATCAATAACATTGGTCTAGTAGGTTCTGAAAAAAAAATAAGTAAAAAAAAACTGCTTGCCTATTAAATATATAATTATGATAACAGAGGAGCAAGGTAATCAGTTTCACATTTCACTCAAACATACTATCGCCAGCGAGAAACATAAGAAACAACAAGCATTGCTAGGAAACACATTTCAGTCCAAAACTACCAACAGCAAACAATTGATTCGTCCTAACCCAGCCAAGAAATATCTAAGTAGCGCTACTCAGCACCGGATCCATGCTACTTAGCACGTGCTGAGTTGTATGAGAGTAGAATTCTAGACTGGATGCTACTCTCTATGCTACTGTGCGTTGCGCTGAGTAGCGTACGCTATTTCATGCTTAGTAGCGTACAGTTGTGTACACTACTCTGTGCTAAGTAGCGTACAGTTGTATACACTACTCTGTGCTAAGTAGTGTACAGACACATACGCTACCCTGTGGTAAGTAGTTTGAATTCTTTTGCAAATTACATATGATGTACATCGTTGGCTTATTCATTCCACACGTTCACTCGAAACCTTTCCTAATGTCACTAGACCTTAAGATTACTTTTTGAAATCATTACACAATCAGTCAATTACTCACCATCTACATCTGTAGAAACCTTGTATGGGGTTATATTAACTGTGTCACACAATTCACCTGTATCAAGTACAATGCAATTGGTAGTGTAAGGTAGCATATGCAAAGTAGCATACAGTAGCATATGCTACTTAGTATACAGTAGAGTATGCTACTTAGCACTTAGTAGCACATACCACTTTATTTACCCAGATATTGCAGCCACTAACGCTGATGCATATGACATGTATAATTGACACATCATCTGTGTGTGTGTATTAGTGAAAGTAGCGTGCGCTACTCAGTGCAACTTTCGCATTCCTGATTGGGAAATTATCTAAACAGACTGCAAAAATTCCAAGCTATCTGAGACTCCCTATTTATTCCTGACTGCACAAAAGACAATTGAATCGGAATTTTTCAACTTGCATTCGACTTTTTCTAAAGTTCTAGCGCTGTTGAAGCCAATCCAAGGACACAAAGCCAAAATCAACTCAAAGCAGGATAGCTAATCCTTTGAACGAGAAAGTAATTCCTTAAACGGATTCCTTTCTCCCACATTTTTAAAATGACTTACTTGATAATCACATGAGAGCTATCGTGATTCCAAGGTGTCTTAAAAACGGCATAAGCTGCATGTTTTTCATTGGTGCACTGCAACGGCAATAAATGCACCCGATACACCTTCCACATGGTGACCATATTGTTCAGTCTAAGCATATACAACAACGCTCCATGATCAGTTTCCTTGATCACAGTCATCGGTTTATAGAGTAGGAAGAAATTTAAATCAACTTCGACGATACGGGACTGCGAATTGTAAATGTCCACATTTAAGCCAGTCTGAAAACACGCGAATTTCATATTTTCAACCACAAAAAACGAAAAGTAGGCATTTAAAACATGAATTTATCATTGTCAAACATGCAGAAATATAGAATTTCTTCAAAATTAAAGGCAACTCAAAATATTGTTTGGTCTTTTCTAATTTTAATCAGATTTTTCCAGGTATTTATCCACCATTTTGAAATTCATGAAGTAATATCATTTCGAATTTCAAGAATAGATTAAAAATCTAGATTAAATTATATACTACTGTTTCTATTCCATTTCAGAAAAAACTGGTAACTCTGCAAATAATTAGTAACATTTGATCATAATGATTAAAAAGGAGCGCAAAAAATGCAAAAAATTCGCAATTCAAGCATTATATAAAGAAAATTTTACTGTTGTGTCTATTGTGTTCAAAAAATATTAAAAATTCGAAAATAAGAAAAAAATTAAAATAATAGATTTTCCAGTAAAGAAATTGCGTTAAATTTTTATTCGCGTTTATATTAGGTACAGGTCACAGTAGTCCAGTCAAATCAGCATCTAAATGAGGTAAAAAAAATTTAGCACACAAACTTTAACCATATAGGATTGTTGGGGTGTCTCCTGGAATAACATACTAAAACTTGCACCCTCCCCAACTCTTGAATTTTTAGGACGGGAATGTTTATCCCCAAAAATTTGGTTTTTCTTGGTTTTTTCCGTTAATTTTGATTTTGTGATAAAAATAGACTAGGGCAAAATTGTTAAACATAACATTTTTCACATAAAAGGTCACATGCAGTGTTTTGTCCAATGCTCCTCTTTTCCTCCAAAGTCGAGAAAAAACCATTCTTCACTGAACATGTTCAATAGAATTATATGGGAAATTTAACTCGTAATTTATCATACTATGTAGATAATTTGGAAACCCAATACATATTTTCTACCCGTCCAATCTTCTTTCATAACCTTTTACCATCTCTTCAAACTTGAAAGTTTTTTGTCTTCTGATAACCCCTTCCCCTCCAGGGAGTTTAAAAAAAATTATATTCACTGAATTTGGTTGTTTTCAAGACTCTCTGGAGAGCAAGGGGAGTCGAGAAAAAAACTAAAGATCACTTTCTTCGTTTTTTTCCCTATTATATGCAATGGTTTTAACCACCATTCCATATCCAAAACCTATTTTAACAAAGTTTCGATTTCATCAGGCACAACACCTCCAGCTATTGAATAATCACAAGTGTAAAACAATCAATGGTTTATTGGAAGACGTTATGTAAGGGAGTGAATGGTTAGAAAATACCTATTGGATTTACGAATTTATTTACACGGTAGGATAATTACGAGTAATATCTTCCATATTATAATGCCATTGAACATATTCACTAAAAAATGTTTTTTTCAAGACTCTCTGGAGAGAAAGTTCGTTAGACAACAAACTGCACGTCACCTGTTTTGTAGGAAATTTTATGCTGAAAAATTTTTTACTGACCTATTTTTATCATAAAATCAAAATTCGCGGAGAAGAAAGAAAAAAACCAAATTCTGAGGGACAAACACCCCCATCCCCTAAACTTCAAGAGCTGAGGAGGGTGCAACTTTTAGTATGTTAATCTAGCGGACTCATCTAACAACTTTATATAATTAAAGTTTATGAGCTAATTTTTTTTTTTTTTTTTTTTGTAAGATATGATTGGACAACAGGGGGACGGAGGAGTACAAGAATCTGAAAGTCAAATTATTAAAACTGTTCCATGCATTTTATAATTCCAAATTTTAGTCTCGACAAGTATTTTTCTTGACGATTAATCATTTCGCAGATAAACAGCTAATAAAAATGATGACATACGTACTTCTTCTCTCGTGCCAGGCAATCTGACGACCAAATGCGACAGCGACGTTCTGAACAATTCTGTATCAGCAAAACTCATGCGAAAATATTTACGATTTAGAGTTTTATTGAATCCTACAGTTCCATACTGCGATAAATTATTACCATTGTCGCTGAAAAAAGATCATCATAACATGGGCAATAAATGATGATTTGCCATTTAAATGAGTTAAAATTCAAACATGTTTGTGGGATAGGTAGGATTCTTTTCTTCTTGAGTTCGTTATCTTTCCCGTTAAAAAAGAAAAAAAGAAAAAAAAGAAAAAAAGAAAAAATTTACCAATAAACAGAACGAGATGATGACAATAACGGATTACACTCGGCGATCCAGTCGCGTTTATCGATATTCACTGCTTCGATCATAATGCCGTCGTATTCCCAAGAATTTTTCGGTTTCTTTATGATGATATGCGTATCTTCGTCCAATCCATATTGGAAAATCAGGGATATATTGTTCTGTTTTATTTCCTTCCAAGTAGAGTTACGAGTAAATTTGATACGTTCTTGATGGATTTCGGGCGTATAGTATTTTCCATTACTGCACTGTAAACATGAGAATAAATTCATTCAAATTTCCAAACATATAATACGAATACAAGCACTAATCAACAAACTAACAAAGAAAGACATTTTATTTCACGAAACGAAACTGGACCAGCTTTGCTTTCGCACCTCCGATTAACTGCCCAAAGAACGAAGTACCTCAATCGTTATGCAACGAACTATTTACAAGTTTTGAATAAATATCAAATTTATGAATGCAAAAATCTCAAACTCATCAACCTACTATGTAGCTAACTTAAATTTTTTAGCCCTCAGGGTTCAGATTTTGAAGAGTTGTTGGATTTCAAAATGGTAGTCAAACAATTCTACGTACATCAAAATAAAAGAATTCTATTTGTCAAAATTTTCAAATATTTGAAAAAATGGAAACAAAATATTACTAAAATTATAGTCTTGTAAAAACAAAGAACTAATTTTGGTACTGATTCTAAAAAAAAAAAAAATTAACAACTGACTTCCCTTCAAAACTGTAGTAGTTGAAATCGTATAATTTTGCGTCTGCAAAAAATTAGCGTATTTATTGAGAAAATACATTTAAATAAAGGGCAGACTTGGTGGTATATTTACTGGTACTTGAAAATCTCTTTCGAGCAGGATCTTAGAATGGAAATTCCGGCTTGGGGGGAAGAATTTATGAGTCTCTCAAAAAATCGAAAAAAAAAACCTTTATATCAAAAATTTTTCAACGATTGCATCTGTGTCTTTTTCCTCTCTATTTTTGGAGAATACCCGCCTCCTAAAAAATCCTGCCCGAAGGAAATCCCCGTTTCCCTTCCTCTCAAGAAAAGTCTGCCTTTAAGAAAATCTAAGGTACCGTAAGATGCTTATAATTATGGTACATCCTCTTCGGATATTTATACCGATTACACAGATTCATAATACTGTACTTTCAGTTTCCCCACTTCAGAGTTTGTAGTTTTTTTATGTTGGAACACACGCTGCCAACCAAGTTGTCATCACACTTTTATTTCTTTTCGACAAAACTTTCCCCATTTCTACAAAAAATTTTTATTTCAAGCTAAGTGAGTTCAGAAATTGGGACAACGCCAATATATTGACCAATGACCATATAATGACGTTTAACAAATATATCGTTTTTTGGACATTATGTAGATAAGCTGAAGAAAACAAGGTGATAACGGAAACCATAAGAATACGATGGAATATAGAGGTATTTGAAAACAATTAATAGAATTCAGCAGCAAATGGTTGAGAAGTTTCCAAGTAATGCATAATCATTGAAAAATGACCGACACGACGGAAATGACAACGGATGGTAACTGATAAAATATTTTTTTGTATCGTGAAGGGTGATAATTTTTTAAATAGATTTAAAAAAAAAAAAATCATAATTATTACGCAAAGTGAAAAATATGAAATATGGCACGTATCGCGTTATTTCAAGTACCTACGACATTTTTCGATTTAACATTTGCTATCGTAAATTATAGGAGGAAACAAATGGATCCAATGAAGATTTTAGGCCTAATTAAACACGAGGCAAACACACGAAGTAGAGCTAAAATAAAATAGGAATGCTGGAAACGATGTTGGGGAACAAAATTTACTTTTATTTAAGCCCCTAATCAAAGAAAAAATAACGGAAACCATCGTAAATTTGTTTCGAATGACACTCTATGGAATAAAAAATTTAAAAACCAGCTTGAAAAAACTTTGGATTTTCAAAAATCAGACCTAAAAGTCCGAAATTTACGACGACGTAATTTTAACTTCACGGCTGATAAGTTAGTTTTACACGAGCAAAGATCAGATCAAAGTCAAACAGTTCTCTAATCGTAATTAACATTTTGCAATTATCTTCTTTTCATGAGAAGTAAGTTTTACTACGTCAACAAAATACAGTTACGTCAAAGTCATTTCATCATTATTATCATTAATGTGAATCATATTTCACATATAAAGCACAGAGAGCGATTGTTACATACTGATTAAACATAAAAAACTGACGTTTAAAAAAAATTTGACTAATTCGATAATACAGATATCCTAACTTTATCCATATTAATATTTTCAAAATTTAAAAAAAAAAAAAAAAACAATCAATTAACTACTAAAAATTACTCATCAAATTGACGCTCATCATTTTTTTTTCTACGTTTTTTCCTGTCCTCTCCCCACCTGGAGGATACTTACATGCACCAAATGATAATAGAAAATGTTACGCAGATGATTTTTATCTTGCGTAATTCCTTTGATGTCGAAATCGACAGCATCGTACAACGCTCTGGACAAAGTTTTGACGAAATTATTGCACCATAGGATGCATAAATGGTCGGTCGATGTGATCACATCAGGAATAGCGTTTGTCTAGTTGGGAATAAACAGAACATAAAAAATTATATTAAATGTAAGTCGTGTAAAAAATGTAAAAACAGTTATACGTTTACAATGAAAACCTGCAACAACGAAATTATTGGGCACATTAAGACACTACCTACAAATAATTAATAATTATAACCGAATAAACGATTAGTATTTGTAGAATTAACAGGCCTTGTCGAAAAGAACAATTTCATTCGTAATTTTTCCACCTGTATTCAACATTTTCGAGCAACAAGGCACTCTAGCACAATAAATAAATAAATAATGTATTTAGCAAGAGGAAAAAATTACTCGTATTTCATAACATAAACGAAAATTGAAATAAAATAGCGACTTTATGAAGAAAACTACGATAGCATTATTCATTAATATTCTTCAAGGTTAGGGAAATTGTACACCATCGTTTACTGATTCACTGAACCACACAATCTTTTGAGCGAGAGTACGTAAAAAAATATAATCAACCAATTCAGTCACTTATTAGCATTAAACCATTATTGTCCCGCATGAAGTCGGTAGACAAAATAAAATAGGTATTGAGGTCGCTAAGATTAGAAAACTGAAACTTCCAATCTCGATTTTTAGTCTAATTTTTTTAAAGCTAAAGTTAATACACTTCTGAAACCATTGAAACTAAATGTTGAAATCAGATTTCTGAAATAAACAGTTGAGCGATAAGTACGAGAACACCACAAAACTAATTCTCTAATTCAACTGTCCCAATAACGCAACAATTTCTCAATTAAGTTTTTCTAATTTTTAAAATTTCTTTCGATTAGCACTTTTAAGCAATGAAATAAAACAATTATATTCTGATATAAATTAGTATGTTTGATGCATAATTCCAAAATATTAGGACGATAAAATCTTTAAAATCTTCAAAAACTTGGAAGAACAGAGGTCTAACGGCACAGTTATGAAAAAATTTTAAAAACCAAATAACATTGTGTTGGCTGCACTAAACCAGGAATGATAAGTCAGCCATAAGCCATAAGCCGAAGGTTTTTGATAAATTTAAGTCAGCCTTAAGTTTGAGCCAAACATATCAAAAGTTATAAGCTATAAGCATAAGATATATTTTCAAAGTCAAAAGCAAAAGCGATGAGTTCAAGTTTCATTGAATAGAATATCATTCCTACACCAAACATGGTAAAGTAAAATTTGAAAACAATGAATCACTAGGAAAGTTCTATCGATATATTCAGTACAGAAATGGATGAGCAAGAATCCAAATTTCAAGGACTGAAAAGTTTGCCATTACACAAATAACATGAACGTTTATTAAGTGCTCCAGCTCCCACGACCAAAAAATTATGGTAGCCATGACAACAACTATGAACTGAAATTCACAATTCGTTTACATTTCCAGACATAAGAATCAATGCTATTTTGGAACAAGATTTTCAAAAAGTAAACACGTTCTAGGATAATGAAAAAAATTTAACTATCACAGTGAAGAAGCATACAAGCGTCTCATTAACAATAAAACCTTAAATAAGCAACAATTATGAATGCAAGTTAGATTTTTACCAGAACATTCAGATCAGCCAGTCTATTATACGTCAGGCCAGGTCTCACGAGCTTATCTCTGAAGCCACCGCCAATGGATATCATGGTCAAATTTTTCAATTTACTGTTGCTTTTCGTATTTTCTGTCAGCCAGAACGTGTCCACAGAGTTGTAAAAGTCTCTCAGATACTTGTCGATCAGGATGACCGGTTGATGGGGCGTTGCCAAAGTAATTATCAGCTTGACCGTTTCCGGATTAAAGTGCGAACTCAAAAACAGACTTCTAGCAATCATTCCGCCCTGCGAACACACACAAGAAATCTATCAACAACACCAGCGTCGACCCAAACTTGCAAAGAATCTTAAAGATACACGAGTGTCCACTATGTTCCAACAGCTTAAATAGGCGCCGAGTCTGCAGCTTCAGACAACGTACTGGCCTGCACACGAAATAAATGCGAAAAAATTTTAAAGGCAATCCAAATAACGACTTTGGAACGTACCATCGAATGGCCAATAATGATAACGGATTTGGGCCGATTCGGCACCGGATACAGGCTAAGCACCTTTTGTATGCAATGTACGATAAATTCGTGCTGGTCTCGGAGTGTGCCACCAAACAATGCTGATAATTCACCGTTAAAACTGATGGTGAAAAAGTCAAAATGAAATATCGACTGCAGGTCCATGGTGCGATGAGTGGTAACCGAGGCTAGTGAACGCACTGCAAAAGCGAATGGAAAACTCTTAGAATATGCAGATGAAGTTATACAGCACACAAGTAGCATGGAGCACAGTGAAGAAAAATTTCCAAAAAGACAGCTGAGAGATCGAAACAGTTTAAAAGAAACAGCTTGTGAAGTTGACAAACATTTCGTTAATTAAGACTTTCATTGAGCGAATACCCTCAATAAAAAGTTTAAAACTAATCCGGAGGAGAAATCTTAATACTCAAACCCCATTTTTCAAAAACCAATAACATATATATAATAATGATTTTATCTTTATGTCCATTATTAAACACAGATGGACAAATGTCAATAAGTATGTTTCTACTATAATGCCTGTTTAGCAAAATGAGTTTTTGGTTAGGGCTTATTAATTTCTTAATAATAATCTATCAATCATTGTTTTCTTTTATTGATTAAGGTAATACAACAGGGAAATGTTCACATATAATGTTCATAATTTTCTTGAATTTTTAATTTAAGTTGTTCTATTTCAGTTTTAGACAGTTTAAATAATAGAGTAGTAAGGCCCCAACAATTCTCAATGATATATCATAAAATCAGTAACATTTTTTTCTAAGTTTTTTTATTAAGAAATAAATACGTCTTATTCTCAAATTGTCACTTGTTTTCATAAACATTACAGTAATTGTAAAAAGATTTTGGTGTTTGTTGATTACTACATGAAGGTCAATATGTCAATTATGAAATGTTAAAAATGTATTTCTACTCTTTACTAGTTATCTGTTAGTTGTCCTATTTGTAATTCAGAATTTCTGTTTTTTTTCTTATACAATTTGCAGTCTAAATGATAAGTATTAAATATTTTTCAGTACATTTTTCACATTACCAGGCAAATGTCCGAATCTAGCATACTAGATATATGTATATGTTAAAGGATTTAAACAACAAATGCTTGTCCATGAAGACTGACAAGTAACTTCACTCATACAATGCATCATCAAAAGCCGAAAAGCTTCAATCAAATAACTTTTCAGTGATTCTATCGTTTTGCAGAAGTGAGCAACAGAAACTGAAACTTAAAGTGTTGCAGTCTTTTAAAATTCAAACAAAACTAAAATTCGGAAGAACAATTAGTCCTAGCGGTACATTAGGGAGTACAACTCAGATTACTATGAATTTGTCAAAATTTTGTAAGATCTAACAATTATTTTGGAACCAAGTCAAGCTAGATTTCGAATTTGGATTACTTTACTATTATACATCCCTGAATAACAATTAGTGAAAGGCACTCACAGCTTGGGCGACTTGATTCATTCAAATTTATGAGGTAATCTCTTTAAAAAATCTTGAACCATTATGATATGTTCGTAGAATTTCAGAGCAGAATGATCCTTTTTTTCTCTTTTCTTTTGGCATAAAAATTAATTTACCTTGCTTATACGATCCACCTTGTCCAGGCACAAATAGAACAGGAATTCCAGTAAACTTCATAGATTTTGCTCGTTCAATATACTTACCCTCGCTGTAGGCATACAATCCATACCTTCGGGAGAGTCGAGCCAACTTATCAGCCATACTGATTTTCTGAAACCAAAGAAGAATAAAAAAATTTAATTTCGTACTAAATTTTCCCAATTTTCGCAGTATTTTCACCAGAACCGGTCTTAATTTTCGATACTGGAGTAAGCAGTCGTATTGACGACGAGAAAAGGTGGTATAGAGTAAGAAATTCTTAAAGAAAACATAAAAATTTCAATGAGGTGAATTTCTTGAGTATATAGCAAAGGTTAATCTTGACAGCCTAACATCGGTTTCAAAGACATGTAAATACATTGTGAGACGAGTTTTATGGCGTCAGCGTTAACGAGGAAGCGAGTAAAGTTTGGAGAAATATCAGAAATACTTCACTGAAGATGCAATAATATTCGAAATTTACAATCAAATATTTTATACTAGCAACACCGGGAAAGAACAAGAGTATTCCTCTGCTGAAGTAGAAAATTTTTTCATATGAGACGAAATAGAAATAAGAAAAAATTCGTGTTCTTAAGCCATAAAACAGTTTTTTTTTTCTCGTTTTTTTCATACACTTAACAGCCAAGAATGTGAAACGCTGATAGAACCACAAATATTGTATTTTCACAAAACCATTAACCAGGAAAAACAGTTATATTATTCAGAGAAAAAAAAGTCATACTTCAAGGGTTTTCATAGGATAGCCTTTGGCTTTGAAAATCAGACAGTAGGAAAGAGATAACTCTTTCAAAATATTTGGTCGGTCTCAGTTTTCAATTTTCACGTCAAATCGTATCAAAAATCCAAGATGACGAATCAGTAAAAAGAAAAAATATCCATACATCCAATTTTTCATTAGACCACCAGCTGTAACCAGCGGCCTCGCTCCAGTCTGTACAGCAAATAGGTACGAGCAAAGTTTCATGAACGAATTAATTTTGCCATCAAAAAACTCATTATTTCCTGTAGTGTAATTTATTCAATATCTGAACAGAATTTCAGTAATATTTTGAGAATGAAATGTACGATTTCAGTCAAAATTTTACAGAATGTGAAGTTAACATATATCAATGTGGCAAAAAAATTTCATCTCAATTACATTTAGTTTTCGAGACATCGCTTAAATTGTGTGATTAAAATGATACGCAAATTGAGTAACGAAATAGAATTTCACGAATACCTCAAAAACGAAATGTAGGATTTCAGCCAAAGTTTCACAGAATATTCACCCAATATATGCCGATGTTTCACCAAAATTTCAGCTCAATCATACGTGAAATGATGTTATAATTTACATTTAAGTTTCTCTTGGTAAACTGTAACGAAACACTACTTTTAATTTCCGACAGTAGATACCGTATTCATTTATGTCACTTCCTAACAAGTACTTCACATTTGAAATTATATGTACATTTCAAGAAGTCGACGGTAATTTCAATAAATATTCAAGATCTACACATCACATCTGACAAACGATAGTGATTCGATTGTAATATTATTAAATTTTGATATCCATTATCCGTTTCAAAAATTATTTTCCCATCATCATAACGTAGAATTAAGAAAAACGACCTTTTACGCCTCCCACTCTAATTCAGCTGTTTTGGATAAATTAAAAATTAAAAATATAATTTAATATTTAGGTTGTATACATAAAAGTAACATTATTTTACGTCGAATTTGAGCCGTTCCTAGGAGAGACTGGTTCTTCGATTTCTCAATTAATTTCTACCAATTTTACTTACGCCTCATTGTAAACTTTAATAAATTTTCTAAAGAGTCGCCATATTTGGAATATGCATTCGTAACAGATTGTTACGAGACTAAATCTTAGTTATTCGGACTTCAAATAATTTATTCCTATTGCGTATTATTATAATTTATTATAAATTCAATAGCCAGTCCGAAAAAGATAAATAATTCATTTCTTTTCGATTTTACTTTTATCCTGTTCTTAGAACATGAATCCACAAAATACTGTCAACACGTCGCGTGGCGACAAAATTGATGTCCTCCTCGACCCCAAAACATTGTTGATGGAGGAAGAGGAACATATGGAGCCCTCCACATCGCATCAAGCAGATGCAACTCCAGTCCCTAAACCCCGTTGGGTCAACCAGATAGAGAAGGAGGACCTGTAAAGAGCGGCAGCAATACTGCCAAGCACGCAACTGTCACTGGGACACACAGTCCCTCCTGTACCAATGGACGTCCAGCCGAGAAGCCGCGCGTCCACACAAGCAACCAGCGATGACACTGACAGTGAGGATGAACGACAGCAGTTCATCGTCATACTAGAAGATGCAGAAGAGTACGCTCAATCTCTCGAACGAAAAATCTATAGACCAAACGTAAAAAGGTACGAGTTAAATGCATTGTCCAATGAAGACAACGCAATAGAGGCCACAGTAAAAGACCACGAATACGTACCAAGAGGCCTCGCAAGAGAAAACTTGTGTAAGGCCAGACAGGTGAAATGGAAGCTGTTGGTATTACAATCAACAATAAAATCGAAAGTACAACAGCACTAACTTCAGCAACCAGCATCCGCACCGATGGTACGTCATGACGCTGACAAGCAGCGCCAACAGGAAGAACAGGCACGCTGGGATGCGAGGACCCTTGAATTAGCTAGGGAGCTTGGGGACGCTCTGCGTAAGGAGGCCAACGCTTTGCGAGGAAAACCAACAGAATGTGATGCATTCGAACCATCATTCTTTACATCCCCAGAAAGTATAGAAAACTTCTGGAAATTAGATACGTTAGGTATCAAAACCAAAAACCTAGTTGAGGACGATGCTGAAACTGAAGCATTGCACTTATTTTATAAAAATATAAAATTAGTGAACAACAGATACCAAATCAAATGGCTATACAAATATAGCCCACCACCCTTAGTCAATAATAGGCAGTTAGCATTCAAACGATTAGAAAGACAATTATCTAAATTGCAGAAAAATACAGAATTTTTCGTAAGATACAATCAGTATTTTATCTTACTAATCGATTTAGAAATGATCAAACCTATTGAAAACGATAGACCCGCAGAAGTGGTACATTACTTACCACACAAGGGTATCTACGATCCAACAAAAAGCACTCTGCTCAGAGTAGTTTTTGATGGATCGGCTAAAACCAAAAAGTCTAACTTGTCCCTAAATGACTGCATGCATAAAGGAAAAGTACTGTTAGCTGATCTAATAGCAATGCTTGTAAGTTTTCCTAAGAACCCTTACACAATAATCGCTGATATTAAAAAAGTGTTTCATCAAATTGGATTGCACCCAGATGAAAGAGATGTCACACGTTTCCTATGGATTAAAAATCCTAACAATCCCATGACCAATAACAATCTAGTAACATTTCAATTCTGCCGTGTTCCTTTCGGAATCATAACGGCACCATTCTTACTCGCAGCATTGTTATTACATCACTTTTAATTGGTTGACATGGAGCTCCATGACAAGTTCTTAGAATGATTTTATGTTGATAAGTTAATTGTTTCCGTACCAACGTACGAAAAAGCAAAAGAATTATACATAAAATCCAATAAATTATTCAACGATATCTCCATGGAACTCGCCCAATGGGGCACCAATTGTAAACAGTTAAGAAAAGATTTCAACCCACAACATGCGTTAAGCAACCCAATCATCAAAGTGCTTGGCCTATATTAGGATATGGACCATGATGTACTTTACGTGCCCAAACCAAAACCGTTTACATCTCCATGAACAAAACGCACATTCCTTAGGGTACTATCATCATTCTATGACCCTTTAGGTTGGTTTGCACCAGCATTCATTCCATCAAGAACGTTCATGAAAGTACTCTGGTCCAAGGTATTGAAATGGGACCAAAAAATCCCAGACAATCTCGAACCAACAGCTACTGAGATAATTACTGACCTCAGCAACAGCCTCAACTACTGCATTCCTAGACAATTCTACCTAGGAACTTATAACCCAAATACCTGTCAATTACACGTATTCGTAGACGCATCACAGATAGCTTACTCCGTGGCAATATATATAAGATTTAGCAACACTAAATCAAATTGCCATGCAGTAAGATTTGTAACAGGAAAATCACGCGTAACACCTATGCGACAGATCACAATTCCTACACTCGAATTGATAGCAGCACTCATAGGTGCACGTGGACTATGTTCCCTACGTAAACCACTCGGTTTACAGAACGCACCAACATTCTTATGGTCTGATAGCAAATGTGTTCTCACATGGCTATTAGAAAGAAAAGTCTACCCACAATTCGTAAAAAATAGAGTCGACGAAATAAAAAGTATAAAACCCGTCGAATATCGATATGTCCCATCAACAGACAACCCTGCTGATATTGGCTCACGTGGTTCCTCTATCCACAAACTCTCCAAATCACTCTGGTGGTCTGCCCCAACCTGGCTATGCCAAGATGAAAAATCTTGGCCAGAAACTAATTTGAATATAATCGAAAGCCTACCAGACGAACCAACCAAAATAGATACACCTGTATTTCACACAATGAAGGAAGTATTATCCTCAACTTCTAAAAAGTCCGTGTCAATAACAATGGACGATGAATCAATTTTTGACAAATGTCATCTTGCAAAATATTTAAGGCAGATGAAATCAGCAAAAAGATTCATCCCACACTTCTTCATTGGTCCAAACACAGATCAATGTGAAGTCATGCTACCAGAACCTGAGGTTCTGTCTCAACAGTGGATAGCTGATCCACCAAACCAAAGTCAGCCACTTAATTTGACCATCACCAAATCATGATATATTCCGAAACATGAAATACCTTTCGAAAGTTTCATACACCCACCAATGAGTTCAACATAGATATCACAAAATTCAATACTTTATCTAAACCCGTACGTACATTCTTACAATGTATAGAAGCCATATGACAATTTAGTAAACAACAAATAAGGAGAAAACGATTAATTTCACCTTATGCATCGTTAGATTTCACCTTTCATTTTGCTCTACTCTGCTTCATCAGAGCTGATCAAAAGAAATACTTCGGAAAATTACTCGAAGTACTAGAAAAACAAAATCACCCTCCGTTCGTATTGTACAAAAAATTCCACATCCTGATTGATCCATCTGGGATATTACGTACAGTAAATTATCTACCCGATATCGAGTACGCAAGAGACATGCTATCACCAATCCTGATGCATCCTAAGTCTCACTTAACAAAATTAATTCTGATGCATACACATCTGAAAAACGTACACTCTGGTACAAAATTTACCATAGCCGACTTTAGAAGACACTATTTTGTGCCAAAGTCACTAAAAGTGTTACCTCAAATTCTAAAGAAATTGTGCACACTATGTAAAGAAGCTGAAACAAGACTGTTTAAACAACCAACTTTTTCAGCTCTACCAGACTTTTGTCTGGTACCTTTTGTGAATCCATTCACCTACACAGGTGTGGACATCTTTGGCCCATTTATGGTATTTGACAAATACCTGCCAAAATTGAAAGCACAGTTGGCAACACCAACTACACCACCCATTAAAAATTGGGTGTTGATCTTTACGTGCCTGTCCATCAGAGCAGTACACCTACTCTCAGTGTCAAACTTGACAACTGAGGATATCTGGACAGCATTCTTAACATTTTTTGCTGACAAAGGCACGCCCAAAGTTATCCTATCCGATAACGCCGCGCAATTCCATTTAATTGCAACGTACTTACCAGAATACTGGAAAACATTCACTGAAGAATGAAAAATAAAACCTAGCTTAGATGAAAGAGGCATTAAATGGCACTTAATCCCAGCTAGAGCACCATGGTATGGTGGAGTTTATGAACGACTGATTGGAATTATAAAACAAGTGTTTTATAAAGTCCACGGTCACCACTCAATATACAAACATACCTTTCAAGCGAGCTTGAAAGATATACAAATAATCTTTAACAGAAGACCACTATGCCCATCTCCAGATGAGCTTGATCAGTTGACGTTAACACCCGCACATTTCATGCGAGCCAACTTAGGCCACCTAAGTAATCCGATTAATGAATCGAATAAAGATCCAACTCTTCCAGCAAAACATCTTATGGACATTTGGAAACTTGACCAAGATTACCTAACAAACCTTTGGTTAACTTGGAAGAGACAATATCTCTTATACCTAAGAGATAGACAACCAACTGCGCTCTCAAATCAAGGGTGCATGGTACCATTCGTACCAAAAGTAAACAATATAGTACACGTTTTGGACTACACATCCAAACCTGGCGTTTACAAACTTGCAAAAATCATTGATTTAGAGAAATCTCGTGACGGCCAAATTCGTCACGCAAAAATAGAATTCTCAAGCAAGCAAACATCTACAAGACCTCTGAAGTTCTTGGCTCCGTTGGAGTTAGACGACAGAAATGTAGAAAAATTCGATACATAGTATCGTACCTCCGATAGAACCCCTGATTATGACAAAAATAGACTGGTCTGACAAACCAAATTACTGAGTTTAGGGTACGTCATAATTGGACATTATACTCCTAAAAACGGTATAACTTTGATTTTTTGGCACCCACTATTACTGTCATGTGCTTTATAAAAGGTTACGGATAATAGGTGGCAGAGTGCACTACTTAACTTAGCATCACTTATGTTTACACAACTCGCTAATTCCCAAATATTCCCTTACAGAATCGGTGAGCTACGGCCAATAACTCGTTCCATCCTCTCAACTGCAGCGTCCGGTGGTCGAAACGAACTTTTGTCGAAAGTATCGTTTTCATGTCTATACGTTACGTCGTAGTGCCAGAAGATAAAATAAAAAATTGTTCCTATTTTATTAAGCTTCTATAAATACCTATTTTTCATGTTCATATTGTATTTGTTATGTTTATTGTTGTTCTTATAATAAAATAACATCTAATATAACATGTATGTCTAATCTTTATTTTAGATTTCAGGGGAATCTTCGGAGGTGGCCACTGATGGCCACCCAGGAACACCACCCCCAGTGTCATGGCTACGCCCACGAGTCCTGTGCGCACTAGCGATGCGCAGAGGACTCGACATGACTGGAGATACTGGGCTGAGGCGACGCTAACAGTTGTCTAACAACAAGGCAAGAGCTAAGGTGTGTGACAACGAGATATATTTATTCGTCCTTGTGACGTTAAACCAATATAATAAGTAAACGCCTCCACTACACAAGTTCCATTTATTAAGATAAAAGAAACACTCTAGCGCAGCAAGCCTCGCTAGAAAAAGTAGGTTTTCGAGAAAAAGAATTAAGAATTCTGATGATCACATTAGGTGTCTGTAAGTTTATATGTATTGATGGTATTTTATGATTGTATGAAATTAAAGCATTATTACTTGAAATGAAAAACTAATTATGATGATAAAGTATAGTAAATAATCATATAATTTCAAATAAAATTAAAGAAATATAATAAAGTTATAAAAAAAAAAAAAAAAAGAAAACATGAACATATGGTTAATTTTCGTAAAAACAACAGTTCATGCAAATCAGAAAAAAAAGAAAAAAAAGAGAAAAAAAGCTTTACCGGAAGTATACCATCCGATCAAACTGCACAAAAACTGGTAGCAAACTACAATAAATGATGATGAATATTTGTTTCAAATTTTGTAGGTACATATGGCTCCAAAATTCTGCATTTTATGATCAATATGAAAAAAAAAATAGCGGTACCGGAGGAACCGTCAGGCCAAACCGCGCCAAAACTGATAGCCTACTACAATGAATTAAAATAAAAATTTACTCCGAATTTCGGGGTTATTGGTGCAAAATTGAGCATTTTATAACCCAAATAAAAACAAATATTGTGGTACCAGAAATACCGTCCTTCCGATCCACCCCAAAATCAATAGGTCTGGTCCTTGGCTTAGAACAAATGCTTGTATCAAATTTCAACGGACAAAAATTGCGACCTGCACCGTGGGAACAAGAAATTGACTTTTCTTATCCTAATCTATAATAGGAGCAATAATTGTATGTATGTATATATGTGTATACTTATGTATGTATGTGGGTACATATGTAAATGCGTTCTGAGGAACTAGACCGACAATGTTTCTGAAAATCACAATTTAAAGGTTTTTGAGTACAAAAAAACGATCTAGATAGGTCTAAAGTTTGAGAAAATTCGTCGAACAGATATATGAGCATCTCAATCTCTCCATCAGTAGCATGTGATAACAACGAGGGATGAAAAATTAGAAATGCCTGTTGATAGACTATCGCAAAGTGGATCCATGTCTTGTATATATTTTTATCTGATCGTATGAATGTATGTCTGTAACAAACAAATTACAACAACCGCTGCCGTTGCTCAGTGGTTAAATAGGGGTTTATCATCTTTGAGAGGTAAGTTCAAATCCAGATTCAGTTTTTTTTAAATTCTTTTTTAGTCAACTGATATTTTTATGTATTGGAATGCTAGGGGTGGAGTATTTTTTAGTTCTGTCAAATTTTTTGTAATACTTACGATTAAAAAAAAAAGTCAAATAGTAAGAAAATATGAAAATAAATTTTAAGATGAACTTTCAACAGGCGACCCTGAAAAATTGTAATTAACCCTAAAAATAGATGATATGGAAGGTTTTACTAGCAAATGTTGCTGGGCCTAAGCTGCGTATGATTGTAATGATTCATGACTAATGAAGTAGTAAGTTTAGTATTACAATCTTAATTGTGGAGATATATGATAATAATGAAAGATATGCCTAACAAATAATAAATATATTGCTGAAATTTTCCAGCTTGCTTTAGGTTAAAATTTTTTTTTCTATTTTCCACATCCAAGCAACGTTTGTTGAACCAAGTTTTATATATATATATATGTAAGTTTGTTTGTGGTTTCAATCTAATTTGCACCTAAAATGAAAGATAGTGTGAGACTGTAAAATTCAAAATATTTATTCACATGTAGTTAATAAACGGGAGTGAAATTATAAAATTCAAGTTATTTTATATACGAAACGAACGAAGATTAAATCTGTATATCTAGGACAACGTTGAATGACTGCAAGAATGAATGAATGAAACTATCAACGAAAAATTATCGGAAGCGAATTGCGAAGTCGATGACGATAACAAAGAAAAACGTTCAAGTTAAGATTAGTTGAAAATGTTGTCATCGGATAAGAGAAAGAATGAAGTTAGTGAATGAAATGACGTAATTGTAGATAAATAGTTAGCATGCAGTAAATAATTACATCGCAACATCTTAGCCTATGTCAAACATAAATAAACATGAAAAATAGTCAAAATCTTGCAAGTATGAGCGAGATTTGGTGCGATTTGAGAAAAGATGATTTTGTCTTTATATATATATATATATATATATATGAATTTGAAAAATTGGGGCCAAAATTTTCCTGAGATCATGAAATAAAAAATGTACCCACCCCAACTTTGCGGGCTAATACCGCACCAAGCGTAATAAGTAGATTTTATAAAGAAAACCTACTTAATAAATAAATAAATACTATATTAAAAAAAAAAATCATTTTTTTTCTTAATAATGCCACGAAAATTAGAGCAATTACAATACAAAACAAAATGAAGAACATAAAATAAAATTAATCTAAATAAGTAATTTGAATTATAGAGAAGGATGATGTAAAGTGAAATTAGGTCATAAAGTAATAGAAATAATACAAGAATTTTCGTGATATTTTCGAATAAATATCCAAGTATTGCAGCTGAGAATCAAATTTAAAGAATACGATTTCACCAAAGACAATCAGTTATAAAATTTTTGAAACAGTCAGAATTTAAATGAAACTTGAAAAGGCTTCAGTATCATAAAAATTTAATTTAAAAATCTTTACATGCGAAATGGTGTGTTAATCTTTGACTAATTTCTAAAATTCCTCAAGCCCTCCCAATTTAAAGATCTGTATCCTTGAAAAAATTACCAGAATATAAAATTGGACAACAAATTAACAGGAATTCTGTATTTTTGAAACCATGTACACCTGCAGGTTTTTTTTATGGGTACGTTATTGAAACATTATAAAGGGGTAAGTTTTATAGATGAGTCTTGAATTTGTCCTCACCAAACACTCTGATAACCCACTTTGCTGCAGTTTATGTTTATGAGGTTCACTTGCAACCTAAAAATTATTTTTAGTATTCATATCAATCACCTCTCTGAACATTATGCTTTCTGATCACTAAAAAACATAAAACAAAAAAATAATAATATGTTAAAAATAAATTTTTAAAAAAATGCTTTTATAAGTGCAAAACATGTGAAGAGAAACATCTGACTATAAAGTATATGAACTGAGCTAACAGACGAAAAAATGTCTATAACAATGCAAGTACGGGTAAGGAAAAAAAAGTCAGTGGATGTTGCATTTTGTCTCTGACTATTCATAACTATATGGACTGAGCACAGTGATAAGAACACAAAGCCAAGATATCTCTTATAAATAAGTGTAATTGGAAGAGTAAGGTCCCTCCAATTTTGTATTTTATCAACAATTTTTGACATCCTTATTGCATGGAAGATTGATAATAAGTGAGAAATAAAGTAATTTCAAAATTAAAAATTTTTGGTTTTCAATTAAAGATAAAGTTGCCAAACTTTTAATAATAAAAATCACCTTCCGCTGATGATACTTATTATTTTGCCTTCACCTGCACTGTACCACCAGTATTATTAAGCTCAGTCAATATAGTTATAAATAGTGGAAGCATTTTGTAATAAATTTAACAATTTCCCAGGGCAATTTGTGAATTTATCAGTTGTGCTAAATTCACACTGAATTTACAAACTGTGCTGCAAATGTTGAATTTATAAAAAAATGCGACAACCACTGAGTTCTTTTTCCTTACCCCGTACCTACAGAGTTACGGAAATTTTTTCACCTGTTGGCTCAGTCCTTATACTTTAAAACAAGAGTGAAACTAAGCAAACTCTGTTGAACTCACGAGCATCTTGCAAAAGGAAGTTTTTTCAGCAAGTTACATATGTAACGTCATGTTTTAGGGCCAGTTGGAATAGGAGCGTCAAAGATTCGTCTATTTTTTTGTTGAACATATGAAATTATAAGAGAAATTTTCAAATTGATTCGTGACACAGTGGATAAGGAGGTGTGCTAGCAGGCTGTGGGTTATGAGTTCAAATCATACATATTCTTTTGAATTTTTTTATTTTATATATTTTTGTTTTTTTCTATTGCTTTTCAGCTATGTGGTGAAACTGGTGTGCGCAAAGCACGCCTGTTTCTTTGGAAAAAAATACAAAATCAGTAAGTTTTTGTTTTGCAGAGGTCGTACAGAGACTAATCTTTAAAAAAGCAAATGACCCTTCTCTCACAAATCCTCTCAATAATTTTCAACTCTTTCAAATTTTTTCACAATTGGAATGATTATCATGAAGAATACTAATCAAGTTCTTATGCTAATAATTTATTTAAGGAGAAAGAACTAAAATACGAAATTTAACGAATTAATTAATTAAAGAAACAGATACTTACTAATAAGGACTTGGAAAATTTTCATAGTCCAACTGAACCTAAATTATGACGTCATAATATGTAAGCTAGTGAAAAAACTTCCTTTTATGCGAAAACTGTAAACCAGGGAGAGCAAAATTTTTTATAAATAGGAAATTATGCAAAAAAAGATTTTTTTGATTGAAAATTCTGTTCTGTCACCTTTTTTTAGACATTTTAGTTTGTTTACAAAAACACGCCGAACAAAATATATTATTCCCAATTCTGAGAATAATAGCCGCCTATACTCCACCTGCTCTTACGGATGAACACCACCAGATATGCTGACAATGTAAAGTCATCATATTTGGTGGATGTTCCAATGTCACGCCACCTATTTTAGGTCGGCCATTTTCAAATATGACAGTGAAATTACAGACAATGTGTTATTTTCAAATAAAGATAAACTCATTTCTAGAGGTTTTAGATCATTAGGTTTCACTAAGAGATAAGATCGAATTAGATTTAAAGTATAAAAGAATAGTTGAATATTCAAAGTGTTGATATTATAATTTTAAATAAGAAATCGTCTATATTTGATTGAGGTTTATCTAAACATAGAAAACAATCGCTACAAATTATAATTAAATCGCCTCCAGTGGGGTGTTTCCTTCTGTCCTGTCCCTGACTATGAGCCTGTATGAACCAAAAAAAGTCTAAACTCGATTCCCAAATAAAGTTGAATAAAAGCATACAATAAAAGAATTTAAAAAAAAATTAAGAAACATGACTAGTTTACCGAAAAACAAACAAAAATAATATAAAAAAAATAAAAAAATAAAAAAATAAAATTACTAAAACGTGTGAAAGTAAAACAATATGTTATCCATCCACACTGTACATGACATTCATCTCGTAAGCATTAACATAGTAGGTACACCCAACATATAAACCTTATATTCTTTGATTAAAATTTCTGTCGAATTCTATGGGTTTACGTTCAGATTAGTTATCGCGTAAAAGATGTATGCTGCCTAGCAGTAATGGTCATGCAGTCAAGTGCACCAGGCATCTGCTAAAATAGCGGCCAGAAAGGACAATAGCATTTTCCCTTTACACAGGGCATGATAAAAAATAATAAACCTGAAGGTGCAGCCCCCACTGCGATATAAATTTCAATCAAAGAATATAAGGTTCTTGTGTAGAGTATGCTGTGATATGCTTACAAGATGAATGTACTGTATAATGGGGACTGTGTAACATATTGTTTTACTATCAAATTAATATTATTTTTGCAATTTTAGTTTTTTATTTTTATTTTTGTTTATTTCCAGGCAGTTGTTTTTCGATTTTTTTTTTAAAGCTGCTACAGAAAAAAAAGTAACTGGAGAGTTTTGTAATTTAATTTTTCAGAAAATTTTCTTCTTTTGATTATTTAAAAGAAGGAATTGGTAATATTGCGATCGTGGAAGTGCCATTCAATGTTAAATGAGTAAACACGGACAGTAAAAAACCTCTCATGTAATTATTCGACAGTCACATCGAGGCACAAATTTAACATACTTTACGTCGTTTTTCATAATACTCTATTTCAACCATTAACTGATTAACTCAATTTTATACATCACACCCACTAAATTTGGGACTCCAAATTAATTACTTCTCCATGATTTTTCTAGCAATACATAAATCAATCAGGAAAAATTAACGTTTAATAATTAAGGAATAAGTTTTTAGCACGAAATACCTCGCACACAAAACTAAATCATACGATGAGTTAATAGTATATAGCGTAACAAGTTTGTAATGTGAGTTATTTATTCGTTCCTCCTTCTTCAAGCACTAATCTTTTAAAAAGAGAAAAATAGAGAGAGGGCGAGAAAGAAAACATCCATATTTGGTCTTTTAACTTTGAAATTTACCTCGAACTATCCAACGAAAACGTGTAGGCTAAACTAAATAACAAACATTATTTTTTCAAACTATACAATGAACTGAAAGATTACGAAAAAAGTCAGTAAACTTTTTTTAAAGAGTGAGACAAGTGTGAAAAATTCTAAATTTGGGTTCGCTAATCGGAATTTTTTTAAAATCAGTGAATATGTTATTGTTTACTATAGACACAAAATGTACAGGTTGGCAAATATTTCAGAAGTTTGTTTTGATTTATACTCGACTAATATTTTAACATGTTTTACGTTGGTTTTGGTTACATGTGACTATTAATTTAAATTCTGGGGGTTTTCGAATTTTCAAACAAAACAATGCACGTAATTACAATTACGAGTATGTGCACGTTCGCAATTTACCATTGACCAGACGCGATGATGTAATACAAAATAATGTGATCGCGTACACACTGAATGTTAAAGAAGCAGATATTGTAAAAATTAAATACCGACACAAAAAAAATGGAAAAGAGTATCTACCTGCAGAAAGATCCTTACCTGTAGGCCTACAATTGAAACAATAATGCGAACAATAGCCAGTGAAATAGCGGTTTTCGAAAGAGAAATAATAAAGAACGTTGATAAACAAAACAACGAATGCAATACAAAGTACAGCAAAATAAATGTATGGGAAATCATTCGGTCGCAATAAACTTCGAAAATTCATAGACTCAAATCAACGGAAACTGGGATAAAACAAATTCTATTAAGAAAACTCGACGCTTCGTGCCTCGCCTTTCTCAATCCCCAAACCACCGCAAGAGACTTCAACCCCATTCAACCCCGCCCATACCAAGGATGCTTTGTCTTTCTAAAACTCTCTTAATACAGCTATTTTTACGCACATGTCGAGTCAGGCTCAGTTTCAAGATTTCTTCTTGAAGAGGAGGAGGGGACTGAATCACATTTTATAATATTCATAAATTTTTATCGGAGTGGTTAAAAATTTTTTACACATTTCACAGATGTAAAATTTGAAAAACCAGATAACTGTGTTTCAAATCGACTTTTTCTCTAGTGCTGTATAGGATTATACCCCAAATTCCTCAACTTAAAACCGGCCTAGTGTTGAGTGAAATATTAAAGACGTCGAACATCTTCTCGGGAACCAGGAGCAGGTTCCCTGCTTCTCCGGATCCAGTTTCTTTTATTTTTATCTGTTAAATCTCCACCGAGTCTCCCACCCTCTCCGTAGCCTTCCCACAGGTGAATTATACAGAACCGCGTCCAAAAAGTTGTTTAAGATGGAATTTTGGGTCATTTTTCGCGGCATTACGAGGCCTAAAACGTGTATTTACGTTAGAAGAGACTTAAACAGGAAGACGGAGGGAAAGGATAAAGGGACAAAATTTAGCTATCAATGCCGAAAGCAATTCGAGAATTAACTGTCCAAATTATGTCCAAATTTATATCGACTTGACCTCCACTTGGAACTTAATCCAGAGAAAATACTAAATAATTATGTCAGTTGGTTAAATAGTAATTATTTGTGATACAAGTGCAAGAAGTTGGTGATTTTGATACGAGTGTGAATTTTTCAACAGGAGCCAAAGGCGAGTTATTGCAATTCACACGAGTATCAATTATCTACCTTGCACGCGTCTCCCACACCATTTTTAGCAACACTCGCTCCCCCTCAAAAAATCAAAAATTTATATTTTTTTCATAAACAAATAATAATAATTAAGGAAATAATTTTAATTTTTTTCAACCAAAAAATCTTCACATTTCTCACCTCCCCCATCAAACAACAGAAAAAATGATTAAAAAATTCTTTACAACCAAATAATTAACTTAGTAATTTTACTTTATAAAAAATTAAAAACTGTGAAAGTAGTCGAGCCGAGCAAGAAAGTGATCGAGCTATGAAAGAATGTGATTGAGATGAGCCATGCGAGAAAGTTAATTTGAAACGGCGCATGTGCCTAATTAGTATTTTTTCACATCATATTTGCAGGTAATTACTACCTAGAACAGTCACTTTTTCATTCGAGTGTTCAGAGACCCATGTTGGTATTCATACATGACTCTTAGGGTTCACTTGCCTAAGTGTCTATTTAACATGCTACAGGCATAAAAGGGCGGAGCCTCTAACGCTTGAACTCAATTTTTTACTGGTGTTCGCCAATTTAAAAATATATTCCAAAAACTCGTGTGTACCAAGCTGTGGTTTTTTTAGTGTAGGTAGCTCTAACTACATTTGGTTCATGAAACCAAAAGGTGTTTTGCATACAAGGCAACAAAATCCCTTCTTGGTACTGGTATCAAGCCTGTGTACTGCCTAACCATACACAAAGTGTACTGGGGCAACTGTCCTGAGGCAAGCCCTTACCATATATGGCCTGCAACACACCCTGTTTCAATAAGTACATAATAATTACGTATTCTCTTTCTGCATTATAATTATTTATTTTCGAGCTATTAAACTGTCAAAAATGCAAGATAATGGCCCTTAACAGACCGTAAGGTCAATTCATACCAAAAATAACAGGATGGTTCCTTGCTCAAATCCAAATGTACGCACTAAATTTTGTGACTATTGAACAAAAATTGCGACCAGTATTGCATTAGATAGAAAAGGATATAATTATATACATATATAGGTACGTATGTATATATATAAATATATATATATATAATTATTTGTATGACATAAATATTATTGAAAAACTTTGATAACTTTCGATTAAAAAACATTATCAACTTACACCTTGCGGCATTGCATTTGGGAAATAATTTAGAATGTGTATGCAAAATTTTATTGAAATTGATTCCTTAGTTTTGGAGGAGTAGCATTTTCAAGATTTGCCAAAAAGCTGTGGAAGGTTTCCCCTTCCAGTCTCCACCCAACAAAGGTTAAACAAAAGAGGATGGTATGCTCGATACTGATAAAGAAAATGTCGAAATGATCGACCAACGAGAAATGAATTAATACTAGAGGCACAATTCGCTCGTTTTCAGGGAAGTCGTTATCCCCACTCCATTAAACCAAGACGTCCTATTTAAAATACATAGGAATTATGCGTTTTTACCAAAATTTTTACTCATAATTCTATTATCTAATGAAATCGCTATTTTTTCGTAATAAATGAAATTTTAGAAGAGGTTTTAAAAAGTAAAACCAACCCAAAAACAAGAAGTTTAAACCCTTAGAAGCCGAGAAAATTCAAAAAGAAGATGAAATCATGCATTAAATTGGCTTAATCTAATGTTATCAGTAAACTTAACCCTAAAAACAATTGATGATAAGGCTCAAAAACAGTTAATTCATGAAAATGAGTAGTTATAATTGGTTCTCTTTAGGGTTGAATTTACTGATAACACTAAATTAAGCCAATTTGATGCATGATTTCATCTTCTTTTCCAATTTTCTTGGCTTCTAAGGGCCTAAACTTCTTATTTTTGGGCTTATTTTATTTTTTTAAACCCCTAAAATTTCTTTTGTTATGAACAAGTAGCTATCTCATTAAATAAGATAATTATCGCCAAAATTTCGGGTAAAAACTCATATTTCCTAAGCATTTTAAATGGGGCATATAGGTTTAATGCAGTGGGGGTAGCTAACCTCATTGAACGTCGGATAAAACGTAGCATTAAGCGTATTGTGCCAATAGTATTAATTCATTTGCTCGCTGGGTTCGACTTTGGAATTTAATTAAATTTTCAAATAAGGTTGCCATTTCACCTAAATACTATCTGAAACTCAATATTCAGTTTTGTTTTTAAATGTATTGTTTTAAGTAAACACATGGTCACACGGATTTCACACGGATTTAAGGGCCATTCTGATTAATTCTCAATTATGGATGGGTAGATCTAACAAGCAAATAATATGAAATGAGGCATTCACTAATAACTTGATTCAGCTACTCCCGTCCAATGAAAAATGGTGTTTCTGCACCCAAACGAAAAATTTAGTAAAGCAGAGTTTAAACTCGCATCTCTATTTTTTAATCTCCAATCTGTATTCAGTAAAGTTGGGAAATTTTAACTTTTAGAAAATAAATTCTAACACTATAAACCACAGCTCAGTGTTCCCCTATAGAAAACTTTTTAGGTATTAGATCATAGAAAATAAATCAACGAATATAAACCATCCTTAAAAGCTTTCACAATTTTCGTTTTTTGTAATTTGTAAATTCCAAATCCATTTCACCTGACTGAGATTATGGAAGATCCTTATTTTCACACAATACTTAATTGACTAATTATGTGAAAAAAACTCTTTGAAATTAATGAGAATCTCTACAACTCGAGTATTTTTATCCAGTATCCCGGTGTGTAAAATTTGGTATGTACTGATTTTTAATATCAGTCAATAATTTTTCTAAAATTTATTTCGCACTTCATTCATGGTTTTCTTGTTTTTTCGATAGGTAGGTATTAATTTTGATCTGAAGTGGAAAAACTAAAAAAATTGGTATTTCAAACAAAACAATGTTTTTGATAAGAATGGTGTGATAGTAGTGATGTTCCGAATGAGCTTTTTGTGGGGGGAACAATGCGATTTTCGTAAGTACAAATAAAATAATTTCGTGAGCAGAGTAAAAAATTTTTTTTTTAATCTTTTGTTTTATTCTAAAACATATTTAAATAATTCAGTTTTTTGTTTTTCAAAATTTTTTGAAAATAGGCGTACACTTGCGCATGAGAATAATGAAAAATTTTCATATGATTTACCATGCCACCTTCGGCCCAGCGGAACGCTTGCTATCAGCCCACGATTTCAATTCTCTCGTTATTTTTTACATCTCAATTATTTTCATCGCAGAGGGTACGAGTATACGCCATCATACAGTTAAAAAGGAGGTCAATTTAATTTTTCAACTACAATTCAAGAATGATTTCAATTAAAAATTTTGGCCAAGGCAACTGTAGAAGCCGTCATCAGTGTTAAGCGACATTCGCGAACCACCGCCGAATTATTTCCGCCTACTTTCATTCCGCAGCCATCCCCTTCACATATGAGTTTAATTTAATCACTAACTTTAGGGATAAAAAAAATTAAATACATAAAAATCTATTTTTTTATTTTCGGTTGTTCGAATTGAATATAAAAAGTGAGAAGTGAATTCTTGCAAAAAATGAAAAAATTAACTTGTACAGAAAAAGAACGAGATATTTCAGTGAACTTCGCTTCGTCGATTTCGGAAATGTTTACTTCAATCCTTGCCCGTTCTAGCATCGAAATAGGAAAACGTTACGACAGTACATGAGATAAGGGATCAGAAACTCCTCACAATCCGTCTACGAACCAATCCCAGCTCGGTAATATCTAGGCTGATGATTTTTTCGTCCAGATCTTCTCAAAACTTCGGTAATGTGTCATCAGTGTCACACGATTCTTCATTCGAGCAGCAGCCGTGCGTCCTTGCACCATGTAAAAGCGCCTTAAGATGAACAAGGCCATGCTATTCCATGCTATTCGACATCGCACAATAAATATCATATACACTCGCAGTCGCATGCACCTTTGCGTACGTGACTACTTGTACATGAAATAAACTGAATACCATTTACACATAATTTGAGTAAATTTCCGACTACACATACCCACAAGCAAGCACCTTCACACGCGAATAAGCATACACACAGGCTCGGTGCACATACCATTCCCTCCGTAGTCATTAAATGTGATAACAATTTCATTTTCCCTGCCGTAAGTTGAGAAATAAAAAATCGAATGGCAAAGACGCAGAGCTAGTGATAGTTTTTGTTTCTTTCGTCAGTCATAGTCATAATCGTAAAGGTAACTTGCGAGTCGGGCGGACTAAACGTATTATTTAGCGTATATTCGCCGTCTTCGTGCTCTTCGTATTTTATTTATTATCTTATCCGCTCATCGAAAGACACACGTATCGAATTGAAGGAGAGCCAGTTGTCTACTTTCCGGCTCCATTTTTACGCGTAATTACACTAAAATTCGTACGCGAAGTGATTTCACCTTTAAAGTTTTAAAGTGGTTAAGGAGATTTCTTGGCGCCGTTGCTAAATCGGAGTCGTGTCGTAGGTACATTTAACGCAGCCTACGCAGTCTACCCAGGTGAGTTACTTGAATTATGAATTAGCAAACGATTTTCTGTAAAAATCGAATCAGATAAGTCACACCAAAATGGTTGACTAGGTTAATGCCTGCTTATGAAAAACATTAAAAAAATTATGGGTTCGTTTCAATGATGCGATGCGTAAAAATTTATGAGTAAAGGCACAAACTCGTAACCCGTACGGTTCAGCGGACGTAATTGGACGAAATTTGTGCGACCTATGGAGGACGTACTTTTTCACCAATTATTGAAATGAAATTTGATGCGAATATATTTTTGCCGCGTTCAAAGAAAATATGAGTTTGAATTCGGTTATGATTGGCCGCAAGGTCCGAGCCAAGTACGGCCCGCGATTTCGTCCCAACTATGATGATATGTGAGCGAACACGACAAAACGTCATAATATTGTTTTTTCTTTCAAAAACGAAATTTTATATACATTAATATTACCTCCCTAGAGGTTGATTTACTCAGTTTGGGCTCTCAGAGGGTACAAACTTTGACAAAAGCCCCATCCCCTTCCCTCCCCCTCAAAAAAGTTAATCTGTAACGGCCAAAAGAAGTAGTATAGTACCTATATAGAACCACTTTCAGTGTTACACTATACGAAGGAATAGTATTAAAATATTCCTTGATTATTTAAAGTATTGAATTTATTTGTCCACAGATTATTGTAGATCTTAACTTAGTATGAGACTAAAATATAAAAACACAATTATTATTTCACACACTTTACTTTGAATTTAAACAATTTTACACATAAAATCGGATATTGGGATACACGTAATACTTAAGAACATGTAAAAAATTGAACTGAAGTAACTGAGCATCGATTGTATTGTTGCCAGGGTTTATATACCCGTTTAGGGTACACGGTGTATGTGACTGGATATGGTGAATAGACTAAGTGAAGTAGGGATTGTTACAATAGTGATTTGCTGATTCACAATAATATAGAGGGACAGGTGTTTTTAGGTTGCTAACAGTGGCAATGGGATTTCACTGCTTGAGATGTTTCAGATGGGTAAATTGTATATTGTTAATGAGAAGTAGAATGGGATGTTTTGGTTAACATCAAGTACCTGTAGTTTTGGTATTCGAAACGGTGTTAACGAATATTGTTCGTCATAATTAAAAATAGACGAAAATATACGTTACATAATCAACAAAACCTTGATGACATCTTGTTGATATGTTACATTTTTTCGTTTAAATGTGGCAAAATAGTGTTTCTTCTTAGATCTGAATGTTGCCCCAAACATTTCGGCTTGAGAGCTATAACCCATCTAGCTCCACCACTACTCCTTACTCAAGAACGAATGAGTTCAAATTTGATTGCAAACCAAACCTGTTGGCAATTTTGTTCATTTTTTCCACGTTTATCTGAACGCGTTATAGTTGTTATAGATCTAAATTTCCTTCTGATAGGTACAAAATTCGGTAGCTTACAAACATTTAGACGAAGCATGGAGAAAAAAAAAAAGAACCTGCTTGGCGTAATGAGTTTTCCTTCCAATCGATTTAGATGCCTTGTTTTTACCAATACGAGGAAGGAAAAACGAAAAAAATAAAAATAAAATAATTATTTGGGAAATAAAAATGTTGACACAATACTGGAAAGGTAAACATAACACGTGTTGAAACGAAATTTCCTCTAATACATTAAATGCGTACTTCATGAGTGCTCAAAAATTGAAATACGTACATTCTTTTCATTCTGAATTTGAGCTGAGACAAGGTCGCGCACAGCACACGAAATGAGGCAACGGTATTCCAGGATGGGAGGACGCTGTTGAATGCGAACATTCACAAATAACAGCTGACGTAATAGTGTAAAATTAACTCAAAATAATATGCTACGTTACTGATGTTTGAATCGAAGGGTCACCGATATTTCCACTTTTTATAAACTTTTATTCTACTCACTACCGCGATTTTAAAATATACCAATACTGCAGCCA
Organism: Ericerus pela; assembly: GCA_011428145.1. Classification (NCBI taxonomy): domain Eukaryota; kingdom Metazoa; phylum Arthropoda; class Insecta; order Hemiptera; family Coccidae; genus Ericerus; species Ericerus pela. Next base: position 102,697 of record WOFM01000576.1, on the reverse strand, counting down.
ACCTTACACAACAAAATAATTTTTATTTCGCATGAAGCGAAAACCAAAAACAGGGGTTGGGATCGATTTGAAGAGGAGGATTAAATCCTGGGTTTTTTTTATCAGTGAGTGAAGTGAGCAAGTAAGTGGGATTCAATCAACTCTTCTAAGACTGATTCAGGATCGATTAGAAATTTATTACTAAAAGAGTGAGAGAGCGAGTGTGAGATTCCTTAAAATTTGGAATCATTCACTCCTTCAAGGACAAAACAGATTGGATTATTAACAGCAAATATTTATCTATTTTTTTTCTGTCTGATGGCTGTTTTTCTTCCTGCCCTGCCCATATTTTGATATTTATTGGTGCATTTTTCTTTCCTACCCCCTTATTGTTCGTCTTTCTTCCATAGACCTATATTCACAAAATTTTAAGAAAAAAAAAAAAGAAAAAGATTCGAATGGATCTAATCAAAATGAATCATTTTTTTAACTATGTTGAAATCGATTCAATCGGATTGATTTGAAGTTATTAAATTTGAGAGTAAATAAAGTTTTATATGAATTGAAAAAATTTTTTTGAGAGTAAATGGGAGTTTTTGTTTCACTCCCAACCCCTGCCCAAAGAAGAAATAAAAGCTTATTTTTTAAAAATTCATTTTTAATCTAAACTTATTACCCAGATTGCTTGCAAACGTGGAATTAAAACTGACCACAGAGTACTAAAAAACTGATCTCATAAAAAGGGTTAGGAGTGGGAATGATGAAAATTATCCGTTTCATGAGGAAAAGAAAACGACCGGCACAATTTTTCTATTTTCAAATAATTTTTTCTTCATGTAGGTTTATATACATGTAGGTATATAATTTATATTGATATATTTGTTGGCTTTGTGGCACCCAAATTGGTGATAACTTGTTGTTGTGGCACACGTCTAAACCTCACGTCCCCTGGATTTGGGTGCCAAAAAATTTTTGAATGGAAATTGGGATTTTTGACGTTTAAAAGTCATGAGGAGGGAAAAATACGAATTTTTACTTGTGTGTCACTTGGAAAATTCATACGGGTTCTTATATGTACATTGCAAGTTACTGTACTGACCCGTATACAGCTAAGGTTGTGACACACTGTATATCAGGGTGCACGGATGTACTTACTCTTTTTTAGAATATTTATTCTCTTTTGATCCAAAAAGGGCTCTTTACTCTCTTTTTGTTTTCTTCATACTCAATAGTATACACATTTTCACCAAAACTATTTTTTCACATCTTTTTTCTGACTTTTTCTTTGAGTTTATTTGCTGAAATTTTTTTTTTCCTTTTTTTCCCGTGACAATTTTGTAATTTTTGTAATGTATTCTTTTCCTCTGAAAAAAATTTGTGCAGCCTGCTGTATATACATGTTGCAGACAATTTCCAAAATCAGCCTTTATCGAAAATGCCTAGGTACTTGCCGTTTTTCGGTCAAATGCTATAATGAATCCGCATTATAGCTTTTGACTGAATAAAATTAGGCATTTTATATAATTTGTATCACTTTCCTACATTTTCTATAATTTCATTACAGAATTTGGTCAAATTTTATCAATGTTAATCGTTAGTCAAAATCAATAAACCGTCAAATACTAATAGTCAAATTAGTTCAAACGTATTATTAATAAATATATGGGAAAATTTCAGGCATTTCAAGCATTTTTTTTTTTTTTTTAAATTAGGTACAATAAATTCTCGTTTATAGTTTTATATATATTTATTAATAATATGTTTGAATGAATTTGACTATTAATATTTGATGGTTTACTGATTTTGACTAACGAATAATATTGATAAACTTGGCAAAATTCTATAATTATAGAAAATTCCGGAGAGTGATGTGTATTGTATATAATGCCTAATTTCATTCTGTCAAAAGCTATATTGCGGATTCATTATAACATTTGACCGCAAAATAGTAAATGCTTAGGCATATTTGAAAAAAACTGATTTTCGCATTTGACGGCGACATACACATCATAAATAATGTACAAGTGGAACCTAGGTACTAACTATTCTGTATAGGACCCAAAAATGAAACAGTGAGTTGGTACGTTTTTGGTCATAGGAACAATATTTGAACGTGAGTACCATAAGGACAAGGAATATTCTGCAAAAGTGATATTTAAAAGATTTTAAGGAAAGTACAAAAGGAATCGGGCTGAAATTTTCACCACAGATTGTCCTTATGTGAATGCTAGTCTGATAGAAGTTTGGTGCCAATTCATTTAACTGTACCGAAAAAAAATGTGAAACAAAAAAAAATAGCAGGAGAAAACCAAGTCAACAGTTTTGCTTAAAGTATCTCGTATTTAAGGCGCATGGAATGCCAAGAATCTTTTCTGTGGTGCATTTAGCAATAATTTTATGTAAAAAAAGACTAAAAAAAATTAATTATTAAAAAATATAAAATATGTAAAATGAGATGTAAAAATTTATGTAAAATGAAATGTGAAAACTGGGTATTCAAACGCAGTGATGCAGCTTTTTTTAGTTGCTCTGGACAGATTTTCGCTTTGCTCTTCTCACTCCTACGAAAAAATTATTGACAAGCCTTTAAACCTTGAACCATGTGTTAATAAAATTTGCACATGAAGTTATCTTTTCTGGACTGTGATTATGAACTGAACTGATAACATATAAGAGTTAGTAGCCCGTAATATGTTTTAAATGAGGTATCAATGCTATCAATTATTAGTTCCGTTCATGCTCGGAGTCCACGATTATTCCGCCATTTCTAAATTGATATTATCGTTGAGAAAATTTATTCCTTGAATTGAATGTTCAATGTTCAACATGTAGTGAGAGTAAAAACAAACGAATTTCTTCATAAAAAATGAAAATGAAAATAATAATAATAATAATAATAATAATAATAATAATAATAATAATCAAGCTGATCATCGATTAGTTTTTTTTTTAAAGTATCTATGAAAGATCACCCCTGAATTTTCCAAATTTAAAAAAATTGTTTTCTCACTTTCCATGCAGTGTCGTAACGCAAGACCCCGTGGGTGCTCAAACTCCCCCCCCCCCAGAGTCAAACAAACTCGTAACTCATTCCGTCAGTAAGGATTTATGAACCATTTGTCAAGAACAAATTTAATATGTTCTCGGCAATTGACATGTTCGAAGTTTGCAATATGGACCTCATTCGATGCGACAACCGTACTATCATTTATTTTTTTCAGCTAAGTTGTTTGAACATCAGAAAGTTGAACACAAAAGCCGGCACGCGGTTAGCGTGGGGCAATCAAGAAGATGAATTCCTTAATTTTCCTATGAATAATTTAGTATCCTGTCGCATCAAAATTAAAAATCATCGTCCCGAGAAAAACCAGCTAAGTACAACATACTTCATGTTACCAAAATTTAAGAAATTTTGCCATAAAACAAAAAATTTTACTAACCAAAAATACTGGTTTGAAAGTGAAAATAAATAAATTTAAGTTAAAAATGAGTTTTTTAAAGATACGCTTTCATTTTTTATTTTTTGGCTTTAACTTCATGCGAGATAAATATGATTTCGTCGCGGAAGGTTGGCTGCATAATTTACATAATAAAATTCAGTCTCAATTTTGGTACAATGATCCACGATTTTTACAACATTCACAACATTTTAATTCCGAAAAAAACTTCTACTCTTTCACGTCATGATTCTTTAGCAGTTATTTGATCTACAAAGCTGCGAATAGTACTGTTGGGAAGAGGAGCAAATTTAATTAAATTTTCAATAAAAAATAATTTTTTTTTTAAATTTTTTACTGTCGTGAGTGTTTTAGAAATAAGCCATAAAAAAATCACAAATTAATGGAACATTTGCCGTTTTTGGATTTTTTAATTCCAAAAACTAATAATTGTAAAAAAAAATGTCCAATGATGCCATCTCCACTATTTTTTAAAGACAAATTCATTTTCATCACCAGTTTCACCTAAAACGAAGTATTTACGAGTTACTGGCGAAAGAAAATACGATAATAAAACCCTCCACTTTGTGTAATTATTGCAGTGCTGCAATGCACCACCTTGACACATTTAATAAGGGAACAAATTCATTAGTTCGAGTCTCAGCCTCTCTAACCCGTTGGTAAAGAGCTGTGCTACTAATCGAAGCATTGAATGAGTTGTGGATTCAAATCCTCACAGTTCCAAAATTAGTTTAATTTTTTTTCTATTTATATATAACAAAAAAAGCAAAAGCTTAATTAAGTGGTAGAAACACTTGTGGTGAGAAGATAGAACTATAGAACCAGTGGAAGGTACAAAAGTACAATAGAGGACGAGTGGGATGGAGGCGGTGTGAAACACTTCCGATTCATTATTCTACCCTATATCAGCTTCAAAAAGTTTCACTTCAAAAAGAAATTAGTCAAAGGGATTATATAGTCCTACATCAGCAAAAAAAAAAAACAAAGAACTTGAAATTCTGCGAAGGAAGCAGCCAAGACACTAATTTCTCTCAAATCAGATGAAACTTCTTGAAATCATGAGGTTGATATTGGCATTTTTTCTTTTCTGGTTTGTCCACTTTAGCGAAAAATAACAGATTTCAATTCAGGTAAAATAGCAGAAAAAACAATTCATATTATTGTGATTTTTCGATGCAAACTGACACAAATAAATTACAAAATCTGAATTGAAACAAAAATTTTAGGATCGCCTGTCACAATCATGGCCACGAATCAAGTCACAAAATTATTATATGTATTATCACGAATGTACTAACAACGAGATTAGTCGCCCTTCTTCGACAATTTGAAAAAGAACCGACAGATGTGAGCACCCATTTATTTTGAATATGTTAAGTCTACCTAAATACCAAATCATAATCATACAAAATAATCGTAACTTTCATTTTCTCCAATGCTAACAGGTCAAAATGTCTGACTACCCAAAAGTACCACCCTACTCTACAGAAATGCCACCCTACAATCCTGGACCACCGTACAATCCTGGACCACCGTACAATCCTGGACCACCCTACAATCAAGGACCGCCGCCTCCAGGTTTTGGTATGCCTCAACCGAATGTACATACGACTACTATAATCACGACATCGGAATTTGGAGATACACCGAAACGGATGGTATGTCCCAACTGCCGAAAAGAGATAATCACTGCTGTATCACACGACTACTCGCTAGCTCAACACATAACGTGCTTTGTCATGTTCATTACCGCTTTCTGTTGCGTTTGTTCCTGTCTACCTTACTGTATCGAGTCGTTAGGGAACGTCAGACACGAATGTCCTCATTGCAGAACGCATGTGGGAACTTACAACCGGTGCAAATAATTGTGAGTATCTCCACCACCAATCTAGTGTAAAATTAAGTTCAACTAATTGCAGCAGAACAATTGGAACGGTACTGATTGGAAGTGAAACAAAAAAACAAGCTAGAAAAAAAAATCTCAATCGTCGCAGGAAAATGAAGAATACATATAATTAAATGGATATAGCCTAATATATACTAAACTTCAACCCTCTCTAACAACGGACCTCATGAATAGTTCATTCCGATGGAAAAGAAAATTATACGTTGAATATAATTTTTTAGTAATAATTAATACTAAATTTTAATCAAGTAATCTCATTTACCTGATTAACGCACGTATGCTAAATTTTAGGGGGGATTCATTCTAAAGAGTGAATAATAATAATTACTTATATCCGCACAAAATTTTATTGAAGTCAATGAAAAAAATGTTTTTCAATTCAACATGATACCAAACTAATTTTTTGGTTCAGATTTTTTTACAATTCTTGATTAGATCGAACCCAAAAAAATGAAAATTAAATTTTCCTAAATTGAGTAAATTTATTTGTTATGTAATACGCGTGTTTAGGCGTCATGGATTTCGCTAGAGTGTAGGTACATTAAATGAAAAAATTTATGAGTAAATTCTTATTCAAATTTTTAGTTTCAACACAAATTAGACAGAATTAGAGGGCAGAATTTAAAATAAAATTACTGTCAACTAAATATTGGCCCTGCGTGGAAATGAAAATACTCGTTCTGAAAAATATGTCAGTTGACGTCCTCAGCATAACTCAGTAGGTATGAATTTTCGTCTTAGCAATAAAATTCATGAGAGCATAAAGCACTCTCAAAATAAACTTCAGTTCAATGTTCCTCAATTCGGAGAAAACTTTTCGGTCTCCATCAACGTGTTACTTTACCCAACAGCCGCATATCCACCATTGTAAATAAATGTCACCGCATATGAAGAGAAAAATATTTTCATGTGAAAGCAATCTCTTTTAAATTAGGAGCGAGAAAAGGTACAGGAATAATTGGAGAATGGTTAATATTTACTAATTTTCACTTAATTTGCATTTCAGAACTTTCTCACAAAGTGACCAGTGCAAGAAAACATGAAAAATTTATCCTTCGCCACTAGTTCAATTCTTTCTATGCATTTTATTAGAAATAAAATTATAATCATTTAGATTTACTCATAATGCGTAGATTAAATTTTTTTTCCCTCTACTTATGACTCATTATATATATGTTATTTTTCTACTTTTGCTTCTCAATTTACTTTTATCGGTTGAATTTTCAATAATTACTAATTATTATCCATCTTCTTTACGATGAATGAAAAATAAAATGAAAATATTCTACAGCTTAAAATATTGTTAAAATATTGTTTTTTTTCTTTTCTTTTCTTCCATCTATTCTTTTACCAATTATTATTTTGTAATAAATGATTTTTCCTAACGGTCTACTTTATCAAAACTGCACAGGAGGAATCCTGATCTGATATTGAGACAGGACCGGGCTGGCGGTCATAATAAAAGATTTTATGGCAAATTTGAAATAACCTTGGTTTGATTTACAAAATCCATCAAAAATCGTCGAGAATTTGTGAAATATAAATTATGTGTTTCTTATCGTTTTCATAATAGAGGGGCCATATATGAGTGGGCCAGGGCAAGAAAACATGTACAATCTCAAGTCTGGAGAAATCGCAAATTTTCAAGTAGATACATGGTACATTTACAAACACCGTATCGATATAGAGGAGCAGAATAATTTCACTGTAAATATATATAATGATCAATAAAATGAATAGTTACGACTAAAAATTTCGAATTGTTAAAAAACTGACATTTCTGCTGCTAAATTCACTGTAAAACGCATACAAAACCGGGCGAGTAATGGAAAATTGATAAAATAAGCAAATATATTTAAGCAGTCATATTATATTTTCCATAGTAAAATGAGAAAAATCAAGAAGTGTGCAAATTCTACGGCATCTAAAACACCAATCACGTCACATAAACCTAAAATTGCTTCACTGCGAACACACTTATCACATTCAACAAACTTCAAAAGGAAAAAATGAAACACAGGTACTGAGAAAGATAACGTTTGTGGTCTCTTATTCGAATGAAATCGATTAAAACAACAGAGATCAGAAACATTTAAATTGAATTACTAAGAAAAATTCATATTTTCCAGACATAAAACAACTTTTTTTAAATCATGAACAGATGTGCAGACTGAATTTACATTCACTTATTGAAATGTAATGCAATAAATGGAACGACCGAGAACAAATTTCTATAATTAAGATTTTTACGTTGAGTACTGGCAAACATAGCAAACTGTAGCATTCATTCATTCTCTTTAGCTAAACAATATGATTCAATCAGTGGTCTGTTCATCACAAGGAAATGACCGAGAGCAAAATAGTACTATCGATTTCAATCGACGTTATTCATGAAATCTTTAGCTGCAAAGTACTTGACATGATCACCCCTGCAAGCTGAGCATGAAAATTCCCATTCAACAAGATACATAACTACACAACCAAAGAATTGACAGTGAAAGAACCGGTATATTTACTTACTACGAACTGAGGATACTCGTACATATAAGTCATCAAACATTTGTTCTTCCCGACGTCGGTCACGTAGTAGAGAACTGAAATTAAGTAACAAAGCAACACAGAAAAAGATAGTAAAACTAAAATTTCATATCTTGAGATTTTGGGTTTCATTTTTACAATTTCATCAATGAATACAAAGATAGAAACACTTTAAAGACGGATGAAAAAAACGATAGTTATTAAAATATGATTGTTTTCAGAGCAAACTTTCTACTGAACTTCTTGCGACATCAAATGCATTTTTAATGAATACCTCGGTTACTACATTCTAAATTATTCAAGCGAAATTTTATTTTCACTCCGCCCTATCCGATTCCGATATAAAAATATTTTATTATTTTAACATAACTTAATTACATAAACAATTTTATATAGTTATTCATTGTTCATTCTTTATTTAAATATTTAACATGTGATGTTCAGGGCACAGATAGCAAAAAAAAAGAGATTTCTCATTCAATATTTCAATTTCAAAGATTTGAATTCATTACACAAAGACAAGTTCACCAACTGACATAATATTTGAACTGTATTGTTTTATATTTCATTTATTTCATTCTTACATATTTGTAAGACAAATTAAGTTAAATTAACGCATAAAAATCATAAAATATCGAAAATGTTATTTTATTCCATTTTATTTTTGTTGTAACGGAAATCCCACCTTCACTCATTCTTCATCATCATCATCACGATCACTATATATATGTCATACGTACACTCTCGTCGCGAAGTGCTTTCCCCCTACTACTTTCGATCGTACATTGCTGTTGCTTCGCCATTTCATATTTCATTTTATAATGTATTTTTCATTCGTGCAATAAACCTCAAATTCAACACAAGTCTCAAGTTCTTTCGATCCTCGTTCTATGCGCCTCACATCATGGTAGCCATCGCTGCGGTAGAACTATGAGGAGAGACTTTAAAATTTAACAAATGAAATAATTTTTTTTGATTTTATTTACTGTTGCGCGAAAATCTTTCTATGTTTTCTGTTGAGTAATATATGAAGAATTAATTGTTTTTTCTTCTCGAGAAATTCAAACTCGAAATTTAATTTATTGTTGATTTTTTTTGAAAAATTCAAAATTAAATCATAAATCTGAAGCTGAAGTTCCCGACTTAATAACGGCCGAACCTGGAAGTCATCGAACGCTAAAACCAAGAAGGACCGCCAAAGAGATCGAAGGAACAGCCCAAGGAAACCTGCTCCCGTCGTCGAGGACTCATCGCAGATCCACAAATCGAGGACCCCAATTTTTCGGCCAACTCCAAACCAAATTTAAGCAGGTAGTACAACGGTAGACAGCAAATTGCAGAAAACTGGATTATTCGTCAGCGCAACAGAAGGAAGTAAAGTAGAATAATTTTTTCATTTTTTGTAAAGGTAATATTTATTGAAGCTAGTTATTTTTCGAGTTTGCATAATTGTATTTTTTGAACTGAATCTGAAAAGAGAAAATTAAGTAATAATTAAATTTTTATGCCCCCGATAATAAGTTTGTGCGAAGGAAAATTAGGTGAATATAATATTGAAAAGGAAGAACTAAAAGAATTAATTAATAAATTTGAAGGAGAAAGAGTTATAGATATAAAAATTGAAACTTACGATTTACCATACGTCACATATTTCACAGGAGAAATAGTATTAGAGTCCTTTGTAGTGGATATATCCGGAAGAATAGAAAAAATTAGTAGCCTAAAATATATTAAAATTGTAGAATCTTCAGTAAACTATTTTTCAAATAGAATCTATAGTTCAGAAAAATCAAAGGAAAAGTTTATGAATAGATTTTTTAACTAATAAATAATAAAAAGAAACTGGAAGATATAGAAGGAAATAAAGTTGAAAGAAGCGAAAAAGAAAATTTAATAAATAGAATTGAAAAAGAAAAAATTGAAAATAAAAAATACGCATCTGTTTATAATAAAGAAAATAATTTATTAGGTTTTGATAAAATAGAAGAAGAAATGGCATCCCCAAACGAAATTAAACCTATCCAAGCCCCACTGGGAAAAGTTTTTAATGGGAAATATTATTTGGATTGGCGTAGAATGATTATATCTGCAATTCGAGGTGCAGGATATTACGACATCTTTGGGGAACACGAATTTTTACAATCATATATAAATAATATTGATGATTTAAATTTTCGGCCAGATAAGAACATGTTAAATTACTGCAAAATGCAGGATAATGCAAAGGCGTTTATATTAGAAAGAGTATCAAATGACATAACAAAGCAAATACGAGATTGCAATACAGCAATTCTTATGTTAAAAAAATTAGATAATATTTATGGCACGAAAACTTCTGTCACTGCTAATATAGCAAAGGCGAAATGGATGGAATTTAGATTTCAGCCTGGAGGAAATATGAAGGGATTCCTAAAAAAATGGGATGAGTTAGTAACTGACGTAAGAGATAGTGGTAAAGAGGTCACGGAATCAGAGGAACTCGAAAATTTGCAATTAGCCTTATGTTACGAACAAGCAATTGCAAAAATACAATACGAAAATTTGCCTTCAAATGAAAAAAATTTAGATAATTTTAAGAGAATATTAAGAGAAGACTCTGACCAGAAATTCAGGGATCAAACTTTAAAAAAACAGAATGGTAATAATAACCAAGTCAATAATAATTATAGAAATAATAATAATAATTATAACAGGAATAATTACAGGGGAAGATATAATAATTTTAGAGGTAGAAATAATTATAGAGGAACCGGAAATGGTCGAAATGGTTACACAAATAGTAATCGAAATAATTTTAATGGTAATAATGGAAATTTTAATAATAATGGGAATAATGGTATCAATAATGAACCAAATCAAAACCAAAATAGTAATTCGAATAGTAATGGGAATAATGGTAATGGAAATTATAGAGGAAATGGTTATCGCGGACCCCCCTTCTCGCGGTCCTCCTTCGCGGCCACCCTTCCGCGTCCTCCTCGCCTTCTTCCCCCTCGTCCGCCCTGTTCTCGCTGGGCCGTTCGGTCTCTCGCCCACTGTGGACCTCCCCCCCCTCGCCCCTCCCTCATCCTCGTTCTCCTCCTATCCGGGCCTTCTCCCCCCCCACCCCCACCCCTCCACTCCTACCGAATAAAAAAGACAATTCGGAACAGCAGGTGAAAATGTCTTGTATGATTAAAAAATTCAACAAAAATAATAATGAATGGTTGTTGAACGAATTGATCAATAATAATAAACATAATAATAATAAAAATTACGATATATTAAATCACAGAGCAATATTAGATGGAGCTGCAGAAGTACATTTGACATCTGACTTAAATAAATTAGTAGATGTTAAAAAATTTGTAACTCCAATCAAATTACAATGTGCAGGTAGAAATACTTTTTTATATGCTACTCATACGGGGAGAATGGTGATCAAAGTCGAGAATTCTAACAAAATTCAATCATTGATAGAGTTAAATGATGTTCATTATGTGCCGGATTTAAATCTAGATATTATTTCAGCCATAAAAATTACGAACACAGGTATGATCAATATAGATCAACAGAAGGATATAGCCAACATATACTTTATTGAAAATGCTGAAATAATCATAACAGCAAAAAAAGAAGAAGGAATCTTTTATATATATTATAATATCGAAAATAAAAATAAAAATCAAAATAACACTATAGATAATAATGAAAATAATATAATATGTGCCCCAGTTACTCAGAATATAGATGATGAATGGGATGATTTTACTGTAGAATTAGAAATTCAGGATGATGATATTAATAATGAATCACCTGAGGGGGGTATAGAAGAAGAAATTATGGAACAAAATAATGAAATTGAGGAAATACCTCAAAAAACACAAATTAATAATAATATAAATAAAAAAATAATAATACATAGGAGACTTGGACACTTAAATGCTAGATATCTGCAAAAGTTAAAAACTCTAGCAGTAGGCATTCCCGAAAATATAAATTTTAGAGATGAGGATTTTGCTAATTGTCAAATATGTTGCATTGCTAATAATTCGAGATTGGGACATAATAGTGTTAGAAATAAACCAACTCGAAAATTGGAAATAACATCCTCAGATATTATGGGTCCGTTTACGCCCTCAGTGGCAAATCAAAAATATATATTAACTTTTATAGATCATTTCTCCAAATATACGTTTGTCATGCCTATAGTTAGTAAAAGTCAGGTCACAAATGAATTTAAGAATATTATAATATCTATGAAAAATAAATTTCCTGAGTACCCCATTGGGACTATTAGGTGTGATAATGCCAAGGAATATACTGATATTAAAATATTAAACTATTGTAATGAAGTTGGCATAACAATGGATTATGTGGTGCCATATTCTCCGGAATTGAATGGTGTTGCCGAAAGGCAAAATCAAACTTTAATGAGGAGAGTACGGGCCATGCTAATAGATGCCAACCTCGACATAAAATATTGGTCCTATGCTGTAGTAACAGCGGCATATCTAATAAATAGATCCCCCACAAAAGCAAATAAAGAATATAAAACTCCCTACGAATTATTTTATGGGACAAAACCAAATTTAAAAAACCTTAAAGTCTTTGGAGCACTGACGTACAGGCATATTCCTGTGGAGGTCAGAAAACAAAACGCCACAAAAGCCAAAGCAAAACAAAAAAACAAAATTGACCCGAAGTTAGCACATAGAGCTGAAAAAAGTATAATGATGGGTTATACAAATACGGGATACTGTCTTAAAGATCCATATAATACAAAATCATATATTTCATGTGATGTTAAGGTAGACGAAACTCAAAATATTAAATCACTATTAATAAATAATAAACCATTAACCATAAAATCGTCAGATTACGAATATGATTTAGGGATAACTAACCCTGTAGTCATGAACATAAATATTAGATATAATAAAATATATATAGAGGATAATATTCCAAAAAATTATTCTGAAATAGAATCAAACCCGTTTAGAGATGATTGGATTAAAGCAATAAATGACGAGTTTAATTCTCTCGATGATATGAATGTGTGGGAAATAGTCGACTATGATCGCCAAAAACTTATAGATACAAGGTGGATTTTCACAATTAAATTTGATGAATTTGGAAATCCAAAACCAAAGGCAAGACTTGTAGCAAGAGGTTTTAAGGATAGAACCGAGTACAATATTGCAGAGACCCATGGACCCGTGGCATCAGTAGGGACAATTAGATCATTAATATCTATAATAAATAAAGAAAAATTGATTATGGTGCAGTATGATGTAAAAACTGCGTACTTAAATTCACCAATTATTAAACCTATTTTTGTCAGGAAACCTGAAGGTGTAAATATCAACACCAATCAAGTATTAGAATTAAAAAAGTCTATTTATGGATTAAAAACATCCAGTAAATCGTGGTACGATCTTTTAGATACAAAAGTAAGGGATATGGGCTTTACAAAAACAAAATGTGATAGATGTCTGTACACTATAATTAATGATGATGAAAAAATATATTTTATAACCTATGTAGATGACATTTTAATTGCATCAAACTTACAGTCCTCAATTACAAAAATAAATGAGAAATTACAAAAAGATTTCACAATTACCATAATTAACAATCCAAGATTTTTCGTAGGATTAGAAATAAATAGAAATATAGAACAAAATACAATAACACTTTCCCAATATAAGCATATAGATAAGATGTTGAAGAAGTTTGGAATTTCGGACTTAAAAAACACGAATACTCCAATGGAAACGGGATTAAAAATAGATAAAATTGAAAATGGTTTAGATGACACAGAATATAGATCAATGATAGGTGGATTACTGTATTTAGCAAGACTTACAAGACCAGATATATTGTTTCCTGTAAATTTTTTGTCTCGCTTTCAAAATAATTCGAACAATACTCTGAAAAATTATATAAAAAGAATTTTCAGATATATTAATACCACAAAAAATTATAATATAATATACAAATCGGAAGGGGATGGTATACAGGCCTATATCGATGCCTCATATGCACCCCAAGTCGATGAACATAACATTGATATAAATAATTTAGGAAAAGGAAAGTCCATAACTGGCTTTATGATATTTTCTTATGGAGATTTAGTAGAATGGAATTGTGGCAAACAAACCATTCACGCATCCTCTAGTACAGCAGCCGAAATAATTGCGGTTTATGACGCATTAGATACCATAAAAGTAATACAACATATGAATTACGAAATTATAGGTGAAAAATTATGTGTAGATATAATGGAAGACAATATTTCAACACAAAAAATATGTTCTGGAGGCAGTCAGAAAAAGTCAAGGGCCTTGATGATCAAGTGTTATTCAATTCTGGAAGCATTTGAGGAAAAAATAATATTTTTTAGAACTGTCAGTTCGGAGAATCAATTGGCGGATATTTTGACAAAATCGCTAGATCGTTCAAAATTCGAAAATATCGTAGTCAAAATATTAAATGAAACGAACATTTATGCATAATATAATATAAAAATAATAATTCGTTTATTTCAAAGTCATAATATATTTCGAAATTCATCATCATAAAGTACAAGTCGTCCCAAGTCCAAAATATAAGTCGTAACATGAAAATAAATGCTTAAAATTTAACCTTCAATTTACTGCAAAAATGCACTCAACAATACCATTTACCAGAAAATACTTGCAATAGATAAATGCTACAACTCTCAAAAATATTAACAAAGAAAAAAGCAAGAAAATCGAGCAAGAAAAAACCCTACAATTCGGATAATAAAAACCCTATACACTTTTGAACAACCGTGAGAGAAATACACGTAATATTCCCACACGAAGTAATGAAAAGAAATTTTCCAACAATAAATACAATAAAGATTAAACTCATTACATGACCGCAAATTAAGATAAGTCGAAAACGTTCCTTTATCATACAAAACCTCGTAAGCGCCAGTTCAAATACAATAGCATACTCGAAAGATAAAGAAGCGATGCAATGGATATTATTCTACAACCTTTTTCATGTCATGTACAACAGATAATACCTGTAAAACGTAACGTTTCTGATAACCGATCGTGTGCCTCATAAACATTGTCAATTTATTTAATAGTGATTATTTTTTTTCTTTCTTCAATTCTTATATAGACGTAAAAATGTTCGAGAATATTTTCAGAGCACACTTCCGAATATATTTTATATTAGTCATCAATATATACGAAAAAACTTTTTGCATGTTACCATTTTTATTTTTTTTTATATACATTTTTATAATTATTAATATTTTTTATTCGATGCCATATATTATTCAGCATCACATATTAACCTACTATTGCATGTATTTTACTATTTATTTATTTATTTATTTTGAATTATTATTCTCGAAGCACAGCAAACCAAAATTTTTTTAGAAACATAGAGTTACCATAATATTTAAATTAATACGATATCAACATTTTTTTTAGAAAATATTTTATTACGTATATGTCATTTTTAATATTAACATTTTTATATAAACAATAATAATTTTACTTTCAGCGTCGAACATGATGAAGAACTCATTCGATAAAATTTCAGGGGGGTGTTGTAACGGAAATCCCACCTTCACTCATTCTTCATCATCATCATCACGATCACTATATATATGTCATACGTACACTCTCGTCGCGAAGTGCTTTCCCCCTACTACTTTCGATCGTACATTGCTGTTGCTTCGCCATTTCATATTTCATTTTATAATGTATTTTTCATTCGTGCAATAAACCTCAAATTCAACACAAGTCTCAAGTTCTTTCGATCCTCGTTCTATGCGCCTCACATCAATTTTAATTAAATTCTATCAAATTCAAAATTTCGAACTTTAATTAATTCTTCATTTCTACTTATATTTATATGTTACAATTCTACAACACTGACATCAAATCAAGAATCAATTTCCGATGGAATCTTGAAATTCATGTTCCTCTGTGTATTTGTATTATCAACGAAAAACGAAATTTGCGTTGGCCAGCAGCAATTCTATTTCTATTCCGTATTCCAGTTCTTCGAGTCCAATTAGAGATCAATTTTGTCTTTCGGGAAATAATTTTTGCTAATTATTTTGGTTTTTACTTGAGTTTTCTTTTGCCATGAAAATGTTTTTAGGAAAAAGTTTCAAAAGCTTTGAAGCTATTTGAAAATCATTACGGCTCAGTTATGAATGAAAATAGCTCGGAATCTGGTGCACTACCGGTAAGCCCTTTCTGAAGTATATACGTGGACAAGATTATGTGTGATCTGATGATTTTTTCTCTCATTTTTATTTCACTCTCCCATAAGCTAAAAATTTTCTGCTATATTATAGCTCTGAAGAACTCCGTGAATTTGCTTTATTTTGTTGATCAACTGAATACTAGAAAACCAATCAAACGTCATCGCCTTATATATGTTTATTGTAGTCTATTAATGTTTCAATTGAATTATTTTACAATTTTGTAGGATAACCGGCTTAATGGCCCTGTACGAGAAATTGAATTCCAAGTATCTTCCGTATTGAATCGCTTGGAAGAAGCTGTGGAGAAATTTGATAACCACGATACGTTCAC
This sequence comes from Ericerus pela, assembly GCA_011428145.1. NCBI lineage: Eukaryota > Metazoa > Arthropoda > Insecta > Hemiptera > Coccidae > Ericerus > Ericerus pela. The sequence continues at coordinate 86,243 of WOFM01000576.1, read as the reverse complement.
AGCTTTGAATTCGAAACAGTTGTTTACTTTGGTTCCCAAATCGTTTCGTGACATTATAGATATTATTGAAGTAATGCTGTATACTTTATCTTTTGAATTAGATTATAATTTCCTGTTTTTTACTAAGGTGAGATATGTTTTAGGACGCTATTGTAAATTTAAACTTATCAAAAGAAGATGAAGAACCAAATCTAGCTATACTTCCAGCTCTAAGGGATGTGGAAAAGCTTTCTCTGCTATCGCATAGTATTAAAAATTACATATTATGCTTAGATGTCGCTCACTCAGATCATCTGATCGATTGGATCGTTCAAGAAACCTCCAGCTGGCTTACCCAGTTATTTAGGTCCTTCAACAATCTTTCTCTCGCTATTCATTTCTTCCGAGTAGTTTACTCAATCAATCTTGTATTTTGCAGTTTTGATAATGGAGGTGTATTCTTCAATGATAACTATTTAGACGGATGTTTGAAACTTTTTCGTTTATTACTAATCAGAAGGTATCGTACGTACAATCATGATGGCTTTGAAACATTTAAAGAGTGTGAACCTGTGATATATTGTAATACACCAGCTATGTTCATTGTTGCCCAGTTTTTATGCTGCAGTGTAAGTACATGAGTATTCTTATTTTATCAATTTTCATCCTCTAATTTCCAATTTTTCTTCCAATTACAGATGAGTTTACCATTACGTTTCATTCGTGAAGTTCCTTTATTTTCGTCACAAAAAAAAGATGAAATTGAAATTTTCCAAAGAATTATAACAGAAGATCTGAGCAAACAACGTGTACCATTGTTATTTCTTGCTAGCGCTGGTTAATATAACGTCAAAAGCAGTGTTTTATTTCTCACCTCCAATTTTATGAATTAATTTTGTAATTTTATGTTGCGTAGAAACACAAATTTCACCATCGCATTGCAACTTGAACGATTTACGTAATATTTGTCGAGAGCAGAAAATTTGGTTACATTTATTCGGTAGCTTTGTTGCTGCTTTTCCATTACTGAAGAAACGACCAGTAAGCTTTTAAAAGTGTATACTTAAACATTAACTTGACATTTGGAAAAACTGGATTAATCAAAAAGTTTTGTCTCTATACGCGTGCTATTGGTTAGAAATTTATAATTATTGATTATTTTGAAAAGTTGAAGAATCCATTTTGGAAATATAAGATGGAAATGAAAGTATCTGTTCTTCATGTGAGTGTATGACGTGGATGACTCTTTTTCCGTATTTCTGTTAAGTACTGCGTCTTTTTCATTTTAGTAATGACTCCAAGCTCGAAGAAAATTAATTCAACGCTTATTCAGTTGTTCTTGTAATGTTACCGTTAGCTTGATAATCTACATTGCCATTTTTCTGTGTATTTCGTAGAACAATTTTGCTCTTTTCTCGATTTTATTTCTTCAGTTTTATTCTAGTTTTTGTAATGGTTTATCGTAGCATGATGTTCCTACCGTTTTTCCAAGTGAGATAATTATTAATGATTATACTGTAACTCTTTCTTTTCACCTCGTATAACTCGCTGTGAATTTTCATTCATTTCGAAAAGGCTTTCAGTTGGTGCTTAGTTACCCTCAGATTGAAAACTTGAATATCGATAGTTTTTATTAAAAATTTTCTTGTAGGCTTTTTGGACAATTTCTCAGGTCTACCGATACTGAAGAACATTATCATAATGTCATTTTCTTTTTTTTTATTGTGCTATAAACAGTGGCAGGTCCAGAGGGTCATTTTGGGAAGAATTCAGATAATTTTATGGTTTTTTTTCTCTTCAAAGAAAGATTGTATTTATCTAGATTCTGTTTCGTACTTTGATTTTTATGTAGGTTTTCAAAGAAAATTGATTCGAAATTTCGATAATATTAATTTATCTTGCGTAAAATTTGAAGAGCCTTGTTCTACTTAACTAATTTCATTTGAATCACATTTCCTAAAGCGAAGAATCTAATACAAAATTTAATTTCTCTGGAACGGAGATATCTTCTCGGTGCTTGATAAACAAACAAAACCTTTACCGTTCTTTCGAATGTTTGTAAAACTAACTTGTCGATTTTTCAATTCTGTGTTTAACCTCATTGCTGTGAATCCAGATTTACGATTTGTTTACTCCGAACAAAAATTCTGCCTTGTCTTCAAAATTTCTTTTTTTTTTTCTTTTTTTTTGGACAAATAAAAATTGATAGAAAATTGAATTGTTTTGAAACATTAAAGTGTAACCTGACCATTTAACCAGCTGATACTTCTCTGCATTCTCTGAAAAAAAGTTGTCTGAGGACCAACCATTTGCATTTAATTTATTACCATGGTAATGAATTAATTTTTCGCCGAAATAATTACCTTGCATATTTTTCATGAAAATTTCTTTTTGGTATTTTTTTCCTGGTTTACACGTACCGCAGTTCACAGAACCACTTCCTCCCACCAAAACATGTTAGTATGGCGTCGGTGGCAAAACTGCCCCCTGAAATTCTACTCGAAATATTTCACTATTTGCCTCTAAAAGATCTAATTTGCATGAGCGAAGTATACGCTAGTTGGAAGCCACTTTTAACGTACCGGTCGTTGTACAAAAGCCTCACTTTATCCTCCGAGTTAAAGTTGGATCAGATCATCCGAGTGATGTCAACGTATGCGAACACTGTCGAAACGGTTTCCGTCGTGGATCGTAAAGATGCGAACTCCATTTTGAAAATTCTGGCCGAATGTCCGAATTTGCGGCGGCTAAAGATGAAAAACTGCAGTGGATCGAAAACTAAATGTGTTTCCACCGCGATGCTGATACGAGTTTTCAAGCAAACCCAGCTGTGCGATTTCTCCGTGAAAAATTGTATCTGCTTTGTGCACGTGTTGTCCATTCTACCTCCAGAACCTTGCACCCGCAAGATGATCGGATTCTCATCGAATGGTGCCGGCAGTGCCACTCAACGAATCCATTTTTTGGGGCCGAATTTCTTCGCTATGCTGCGAACGAGTTTTGATTCGTTGATGCATTTGCACATTGTTGACGCAAACATTAACTTCTTGATGACTGACTTCTCCACCTTATTTCGACTCATCGGGAACTGTCAAAATTTGCGAGAACTTTGCTACCACGTGTCATATCTGCCGCTTACCGACGAGAATTTTCGCGATATGTACAGCCTGCACTGTCTCACTTCGCTAAGTCTGAAAAGTTTACTCGGCGTGTCCGAAAACGTTTTCCATGGGTTTTTCGACAGCGCACGTACCGCACGCATCCGCAAGCTGGAGCTGTACGACTTATACACGCTGAATGTGGCCACAGTTCACCGGATTGGCAAAGGTTGTCCCAATTTGGAAACGTTCTCGCTTTGCCACCACGACAGCGGTAGGGAGTTGTTGACGAACGATGCGTTGGCTGAATTACCACACGCCTGCCCTAAACTACAAATGCTGCGATTGTCTTGTCTGCAGGAGGCTGCCATCGACGGGCTACGCTCGCTGTCGGCTAGGTTATGCGACCTGAAATTGCTAGAGTTTCAAGTTCTGCCAAAGGGCGAATACCCGTCGCGTCTCAGGTCTCTGGTGGGCGAACTGATGCCAAATTTTGACGTGAAAATTTCACGCTTTGGTCGCGTCACGTGTCACAGGAAGCGACAGTACTTTATCAAGTTAGCTATGCTGTCCGAGAATTGCTGAAAATGTCCTTAGAGCTTGTGAATGTTGCTGGTTTATTTTGCACCGTCGCCGTCCAACATTTATTTTGTTCCCTTTTTTTTTCGGGTTTTGTTTTGCATCTTGAAGCGAGCGCATGTGCATCAATCATGATTAGTCAGTGGCGCCCTGTGGAAGTTTCTTGTTTTTGATGTTCAATTCCTGCTCAACTTCGTCTAGCTGAAATTGAATTTTTGGAACTGCGGTACTACCAAAAATTGGTCTTTAAAATTTTTTTCGTCTTTTTTTGTGAATAAAATTGACGAAAATTAATTCTATCTGGAAATATGTGATCCATTTTTTTTAGAGTGGATGAAACAAAATTTTTCATAAATTCATAATATAATGGTTCTACAAAAGTCAGCTCCATAAGTATTGTAGCTGAAAAAAGACTCATAAGAACTAGTAGAATATATTCCTTTTGTTGATTAAATAGATTTCGTGTTCCCCAGTGATTGAAAAAATATTAATTGGAAAAATACTGATAGATTTTTTCTCGAGATTCCTTGATACCAATTTTTGCCATGGAAGAATTCATTTTTTCTCAAGATTCTTTGATGATTTTAATTTTTGCCGTGGAAGAATTTGTCATTCTCATTATTTACTATTTTTATTTCTTATCAACTAGAGTGAGAAATTTCGATCCCAATCACTTTTCTTCTTATCAAATCAATACATTGAAACCAAATGGCAGAATATTTATTTTAATTTCATCCGGTAGAGCCGTGTCCAATATCAAAATGACCATTTTTTGACTTATATAAAATTATACTCTTGCTCCCGGGCGCCTTAGAATTAATATTGCTCGAATTTTTCTGCCTTTTCGAGTTACCGAGAGAGTTCGGAATAAATGTTTTAAATTATTCCGTTTATTTATTGCAAAAATTCTTACCTATGTTATAATTGTTTGATTTTTTTCTTTTTTCTTTCAGGAAGAACAAAACTTGTCTTTGGTTGATAGCCTTACTATTACGTTAGGATCATGGTTGAACGTACCAGTACTTCCCACTGTCGTATCCTTCACTTCTTCGACAGTTTAATTCATGAATTTCACTCTAAATTTTAATTTTCCAAATTGTGTCGATGTTATTTTCTTATTGTAATACTTCAGACTTTGTATACAATCAACCCAGACGATTCTATGTTCCCAACATACACCGAACGTGAAAGTAAACGTGCGATTTCATTACCATTGTGGACCACAATACAGGTATGATATTCATTCTCAATTTGTTGTTAATTAAGAAAAATATTTAACACCGTATAACGTTTATTTTCAGTGTTTGGGTTATGAAAAAATTCTTGAAGATTTCGTCCTAAAATTCGATTCTTGTCTGAAGCTGTACTGCAAACTAGAGAAATATAACGACTTAAAATTGTTGGTTAGTGTTTCTTCCTCGAATCTCTTATGAATGTTTCTTTGAAGCTAATGTCTTCATCTTTTGTAATATTTTAGAGTCAGCCTCCAGTTGACAAAAATCCCAACGTATCTGTCCAGAACCTCATCTCGAAAGGACTTTTGCAACATGTAAGATGCTCTAAATGCATTATACTTCGAATCTTTCTAAATACGTGTGTAAATTTTCATCTTTAATTATCTCAGGATTTATTTGAAATGGTGGTCAGTTCGGTGGTGTTCAAGTTTTATCCTGAAAACAACGAGCTGTGGTCTCCTTTGTACTGTGATAAATTAAATTCCTGGGTAAGTTTGTGTGAATTGAAACTTTTTCTAAAAAATTGGAGCCAAAAAGTATTGGTTTTAATTTGTTATCGCAGTTGAGCCAAGTATTGCATCGCGAACTTCCAGTCGTCCCTATCAGCATAGCCGAGCTTAAAGATTATGGAACCGTTTTGTGTTACTCTCCATTCGCCAACACGCCGACGATATCCGATGATGATTGGGTGTCATTTTACGCTTGCTTGGAGCAGCAACTAGTAAGTATATCGTATTTCTTATAATTGAAACTTGCTGTGTGCTTGTTTAACATAGAAATATTTTCTGTCTAAAGGATATACTGAAGTCAACAGTCGCGCAGAAGGAAACCTTGTACAAACTTATAGAAAAATCATCGTGTTTACAACTGGTCGAATTGCCAGACTGGGCCGGTTTGGGAGGTGTTCGTTACATTCCAGAAGCGTGGTATCGTGATAGAGTCGAAGATGTGAATAAAAACGAGCTGAACCGTTTGAATTTACAGATAGTCCAACAATTACGGCACACAGATTCTGCATTTTCTATTGGTTCGTTTTAGTATTGCTATCTATTATATAATATGATCCTTAAACGTCTGAACCTCCGTGACCAGTTCTCACGTACTTTCCATGCTACGAGAAGGTTGAAATTTGGCATTAGGGTATCTAACTATGAACTTCAGACAGTTGTTTTATTTCATCCCCCAAAAAATTAATTTGTCTGAGATATATGCGAAAAACCATTTTTGAGAGGAAAAAAGTGTACCTGAAAGTGTACTTCAATTGTTGAAATAAACTAACCTGAAATAAAACAATTTCAACATTCCAGCATTTTCAGCTTCGTAACTCCTTCATGTTCAAAGTGTTGTAAATTTTAGCGTACCATTCTTGATTATTATGGTAACTTTTGTACAGATTTAGCGCATTACTGTGAGCGAAGCTATAGGTAAAATTAATAGTCCATATATAAGTTAAGTGAACGACTTGTTTGGTAAGATGGTAAAAAACATTCGAAATTTTTATCCTGTCGTTAATCTTGCCTCAGAAAGTCAAGTATTGTAATAATCTTACAATTTTATTAACCAGTATCTATACGCATTTTGATTGTTGGAAAAATTGTTTAAAAAATGCTTTGAATAATGGATATTTTTATCGGAAATGTTTTCATTTTCTATATTAAAAAAGCTGTTTATTTCATTTTCAAACATTTTTTATATTCAAATACAATTTTAAATTGAAAAATATTTAAATTAACTTGATTAGATGGCAGAAATAAAGTACCAAAAACGTATACATGTTTATTTTTTTAGTTTTTTTTTTTCCTAGAAAAATGAAATATATTTTCATGTATTTGTACTTTTAATTCTATTCTCGTAATTTTACATTATGAAATTGAAAATATTCTTTACTCTTACATCTTAAAATATGATGGCTCTGATTCGGATTTTTAAATACAAAAAAAGTCTTGCCTAGACTAACTTCAGTCAAGTGTATCCAATGTTAAAATGATTGGATAGCTTTAAGAGTACGATGAATTACCGAAGATATTTGAAAACCGTTCCCCTGTTCATTTTTATTTATGTTCTGCATCTTTTTAATCAGGTGAATCAACCGACGGGTACTCATGTATTCGTTTTGGAATGGTCGGATGGGACTCGGATGTCGCGGATTTGATAAATTTAGTGGAAACGGTGGGTAAGCAAGAAGAGGATTCTTGGAATTTCATCGATACTATGGCCGAAGTGGTGAAAAAAGGTATTGCACGCTGACTGTTTACCCAGTTTGCTTGCAAACGGGGTATTAAAATTGTTTTGTTTAATTTTCACCGTTTTCACAATATTATATTGATCGTCGAATATGTCCCTGTTGTAGGTATTGAAACTGCTATGCAAGATCTGCAGAAAGAAAACGAAGAAAAATTATGGCAAGAAGGTATTTTACGACAGGTACCCGTGTTCGGAAATATTATAAACTGGTGGGCTCCTATTGATAGAGATAATAGCGGCGTAAGAGGTCGCTGTTTAGATCTTTCCGCTGGTGTTATCGAGTCCACCGAAAACATTTATCGTTACCATAAACAAAACAGGCCATCAAAAAGGCCTGGTACCGAATGTCCCCCCCAACCTGTTGTCACTCCATCGATACCAGACGACGAAAAAACTGCCCAAATTAATAAAGAACATTTTGCTGATGGTAATGAAGAAAAGATTACTGAAACTAATAATGACAAATCTGCGGAAGTGTAATTCTACTTGTTGCCACGATTCTCTAGTGCAATAGCGAATACCAAATTCTAGCTTTAATTTTGGTTTAAACCCTTTGTTTTTCTCGCTTTTCGTGAATTTGTAATGATTAGTTGTTTTATTTATTTATTTATGATTGGGAAATTATTGGATGTTATTTTAGTTTTGCATAAGTATGTATAGTGTTTTAAGAAAAGCTCGTGCGCTGATTTAGTTTTGCGATATGTAGTTTATCTTAAGTCCGCTGTTTCACTTTAAATTATTTCAGAATGACGAAATTATGTTTATTTTACTGATAACTGCGGACTTGAGAAAACTTAAACTGTGTCTCCGCTCCGCGTAGCATGTTTTCTGGCTGCAGGTTGCAGATTACTCGCCGCTGGTCTACGATCGCATGTGAACACAAATCCTCGGGAATCTTGTAACTTACCAAGGAACTTGTACGCATTACATAATATAAACATCTTTGGTAGTAAAAACCTTCAGACTCACAAATTATCCAACTAAAATGGATAGGGTTCGTGTTTTTCAAGTATAACTTGCGAGCTATGCACATGCTAGAAAACTAGCTCGTGTGAAAACATTAATATTTTCTCACTAATTTGCTAGAAAGCTTTCTTTGTGAAGACGGAGTTTTAGATTTTATTCTTTCTCTTCAGAATACTTACTCTGGTGCTATATTAATAAAATTCCATTTTGGTTTTAAAGGAAATCCAATTCACAATTCGATCGTTCTTCGTTGATAAATTTTACATTTAGGGAATCGCATGATTTATATTTATTCATATTTAGTATTTATATATTTTTTTGTAAATTTATAATAATTTAACTTCCTCATTCACATTTTCCGAACACTATTTCCATTTTTGTAGCCATATTACAATAATTGTATTTTTCTGTTATTGACTTTTCTTATAGAAATTTTTCTAATTGTCCTTTATAAAGAGCTTAAACTTTTTGATTGTACCGTCAATCCATAGAATGATTTCATTGTAATTTTAGCTGAAATAGGTATGTCATTTTTTATGTGTAGAATTCTACATTCATCCATGAAATAATTTTTTTTTTTTTCATTTCATTTAGTTTAACCCTTGTAGTTTCTGAGAAAATATATCATTAAATATCCTTGGTTGATGTTCTAAGAAATATTATCTAAAACTGGTATGATGGTTTAATGTTCAAATACATTTTTAGCAATATATTTCTTTGTTGGTTAACCATCTGCTCTCCATGAAATAAATGTGTTTTCATCTTAGTATTATTCAAAATTAACGTCGCAAGTCCAATTTAGTTTCACATTTACTAAACGACCTTGGCTGCATCATTTGCATAATAGATCACTGTTGTCCGTCATAAACGTATCACTTTACATAATTATTTCAATATTTTATCGTATTTTTTAAGCTAATTCGTTTCTTTTGTTTTCTCAAGATGACACAAATAAATCTACAGCTAAACCTAATGTCTTTCTTTCATACTTTTTTTTTCCTTCAGGTTCTTGTGTATGAATATGCTCTGTAGAGGTGCACATGAAAAGTGCGAGTGTACGTTTTAAAATGAACCAATAACAAAAATGTGTGTCAAGTTATTGTTATTGCTATGTTGGTTAAAATGTTGCTTTTGTCAAGAAGATTTCAACAGTAACTTCACGTTGATTTTCAAGTGGAATATCGTCGATTACCAATGGCCAACTAAAGACAGCCGGAATCAATTCATCAATGAGTCAAAATTCGTACCGCAAAATTGCTTCATCAGAGACTTCAAAATATGGAAAAACACAATTTACGTCAGTTTGCCTCGTTGGAAGACGGGTGTTCCTGCTACCTTAGCCCAATTTCCTATGGTTTCAAGTTTTTTACCGACTTCTCCACCTTTAGAGCCATATCCGTCGTGGTCAATGCAAACACTAGAAGACTGTTTTTCATTGCAGAGTGTTCACACAATCGACATCGACGCTGATGGGAATTTGTGGGCCCTTGATTCTGGTATTGTAGAAGAATTTGCATCGAATCGTACAATCTGCCCTCCAAAATTAGTGGTAATCGATTTAAAATCAAACTTTATAATTAAACACCTAACTATTCCGTCGGACGTTCGATGGAATAGTAGTGTTCTCACAACGATGACTTTAGAAAAAGAAAAAAAAATTGTATACATTGCAGATTCGAATTATTTTAGTTCTGGGTTCGTCGTGTACAATTATACTTCCGGAACATTCAAAAGATTTGCGTGTGAGCAACTGAATTCTGACGAAAGCTCTTCAAATATAAACTACGTACCCGCTTTTATAATGCCTGAATTTGTATCAATCACTTTGAATACGGACAGAAACAAACTGTATTTTTCTACTCTAGATAGCACCGATTTATTGTACGTGAATACAACGATTTTCTTAACTAACGAAGATGATATTTCCCATTTGGTTACTGATCTCGGTTCAAATGGCAGAAGCTCTAAATTGATATCAGACTCGAAAGGATATATGTATTTTAACGTAGTTAATCAAAAAGCAGTTGCTCAGTGGCGCGAAAGTAGTTGGGTTTACCATTACTCTCCTCGTATAGTGCTCAAAAGTAAATTACTGTGTCACTGGATAAGTTCACTGGATGTGGATGAAAACGGGTTTTTGTGGATAATTAGCAGCAGATTTCAAGATTACTCAAATAGTAAATTCAAAATCGAAAAAGACAACCTACGAATTTTTCGAATGTTTGTTCCTAGGCAAGAGAAGCCGAGAAAACCTAGAAGCGGTTTTAATGCGGAATACGTCGTTTTGATTTTGTTTATCGTTATTATAGGATTAATTATAATAGAAATTTTGATGTTCAATAGTGACTAATTATATGGATATCGTTGATTAGCTGATCTTTATTTCGAATGCTTGTAAGTTAAATTAAAATTTTTATGAAAATTTTTATTCAATAAATATTTATTGCTATTTTATTGGCAACAATAACGAAAATTTTTTTGGAATAACAGTGGCATTTAAAATTTTTGGTTCTGCAGATCTGCAAATTTATAACGAATTACCAGTAGGTATATTTGAATTTTTCATTTTTTTTTTTTAATTTGGAAGATTGAAAGGCAGTTATAGTTTTCTGAACCATAGACTGCGATCTATTCGTACGTCATGGTTTAGATGATTTCTGGTGTGGATGTATGAATGATAATAGAATACTTGCAATAAATTGAAACCGAATCGGTAATCAAATAATTATAGTACTTATGTAAATGTTTTACGAGGTAAGGTACAAATAGACCTTTTCAAAAATATTGTTCATGGAAATTTAACGAAAACAATAGGTATTTACCTATATTTACCAATGTCCATGCCAGAATCAACAACACATTTTTTCTAATCTTAGGTAACCTCTGTGAATCCCTACTAATTTTTGTCATTACATGATGAAGAATGTACCTAATTTTACTGAAAGTCCAACTTAATGTAGCATACCTAGGCCTGTACGCATTTTCGCATGAGATAAAAAGAAAATTAAACCATCCTGTTTAAAAGATAGCACAAATACACATACTTATTCTGAATACCAGCATTGAAAGTAAAAATTTTCGAGTAAGTTATATCATGTATAACACAAACCTAAACTGAGCATACATTAATAAAATCTTTAAAGAATAAAGGGAAATTTCTATTTCATTGCTCTATTTAAATCTTAAATATCTACATCATTGATCATGCTTTTTTTTTTAAAGTGAATGGTCTCAATACTTGGTTCCATTGACCATTCTACACCGTAAATAGATATAACCTACAATATTTGTCAATTTGACTAAAAAATTAAAACATTTTTCACCCAATATTTCACAATTTTCTTACTTAAGCAGAGAGTAACAAAAGAAACAAAAGAAACCAAGGAAAAAATTGAAGCGAATGACGTTATAGATGGGTACATCAAGAAACTAATTATTTCCACAGATATGAGAGTTGATTAGCATAAGACATTCATGAAGAAATGCAAATTTCGAATGATACAAATCTCGAAAAAATTAAATAACCCTCGAAAATTCAATGATCAAAAAATATCCGATTTAGTATTGTGCATCAACACTAATCGTTAGTTCAGTTACAAACTCAATAAATTAAAACTTCCAGTAATTTTCTTCTAAATCCTATTATCTCGACTGTGGTTTTAGGCTATATCTATTTATGGTGTAGAATGTTCAAAGGAATCAAAGTACCTATTGAGACGGTTCCCTTTAAAAAACAAGCATGCTCAATGATGTATTTAAGATCTCAAATAGGGGAATGAAATCGAAATTTTCTTAATGTTCATTTGAGGTTTGTATACAGAATGGATATAGGTGGTATAGTGGTAGTACACCACTATGGATTGGCACTTATAAGATAATGTTCATTTAACATCCGAGGACTATAAAAGTAGTTCGTCGTCACACACCTTCACGCACCTGATGTCCGACAACGACTGTTGGCAACCACCTCAGCCCAGTCCTCCTGTACCTACATTTCTTCAGTACAGGAGTTCTTCAAACGCCTGCCAGGCGTGTGGAGTGATTGTAGGCTACGCCCACGATACTGGGGGTGGTGTCCACAACCAGTCTTCCAAGACTGGTCGTTCGTAGGCCTGTAAAAAATCATTATAGTACATAGACAGAAGTACAAAATTATTGTTTATTATAATGAAATAAAAACATAAGAAAATTGTACTTTTTGGAGGTACAACAACAAATTAAACAAAAAAAACTATGTACAAAAAACAAAAATTTTCTATTTTTTTTCTTTTTTTGTTTATGTTGGAGGCCTCAGGGGTCTCCAACCGTGGAGTTGTACCCCTGCAGACTTTGCGGATTGGGTTTGAGGAGGCTGTAGGGGTAATTTATTGGTTGGCGCCATACAAGAGTGACTCTGGAAAGAAAAGAGATTGTGTGTATTAGTATGTGCTAGTCTGATGGTGAAATTGAGACAGTTATTATTTTAATTTCTAGTTCAGTTGGTCACGACCTGCTATCACCTCTCACCCGCTATTATCCTGAAGAGGTTGCTGGACAGTGAGAGTAAGTGTTTGGCAGAACAAGTGCTGTCTTGACTTTAAAGATAGCTAACTCCAATGATGCCACTTTCCATTGGGGTTTTAAATTTGTGAGTCTATGTGCGTTTTTACAGGTCTGTGAAGTCGGAGTTAAACTTGTTAAGTTTGGTTCGCTACTTCTGAGGTGTTTAGCTCCAGTGGTGCTAAAAACTTTATAGGTCTGCTCACAATTTTTGAGCTTGGTAACCTAATGTCTGCGTAACGTGTTTGTCCGTCACGAGATGTCAACAGGTTGACTACTGTGGCTAATTTGTAGACACCTGGTTTTGCCATTATGTCTAGGACATGGACTATATCTTCAACTCTTGGTTGGAAATTTACGGTGCGATAAGCATTGCTTACACCTTTAGGGACTCTATCTCTTAAGTAAGGAAAATAGAGGCTTTTCCATGCCGCCCAAAGCTGTTGTAAATTTTGTTGGTCTTTTCTCCATAGACTCTGCAGATTTTTAGCAGTTAGAGTTGTTTCCTCTAAGGGTTTATCTAGGTCTAAAGTGAAATTTCTGAGTTTAGCATGCATAAAGTGTGCTGGGGTCAGCGTCATCTGTTCCGCCTTGTCTGGTGCTAGACAGAAGGGACGTTCATTCATCATCACTTGTATATTTTTAAGCGCAGCTTGAAAATTGTGACGATGATGTGAATGTGGCCCCATGACACATTCAAATGCTTGCTTGTATACTCCTATTAGCCTTTCATATGTAGCACCATACCAAGGAGCTTTGGGTGGTGTGAAATGCCAAGTTATCCCTTTTTGTATGAGTTTATCCTTTATGGTGCTGTCAGATGTTATTGCTTCCCAGAACTGTGGCAAATGTGTTGATATCAGTTTGAACTGGGCCGCGCTGTCTGACAGCATTGCTTTGGGTGTTCTGCGGTCAGCAAAGAACTTTTGGAAAGCTACCCATATTTCTCCTGTGGTCAATGACAACAGAGATTGAAAGTATACGGATCTGGTGGATAGACATGTGAAGATTAATATCCATTTTTTGTAAATCGTAGTGGTTGGTGTTGCTAGTGCCTTCTTCTTTTTTGGTAGATATTCGTCAAATACTGAATATGGACCAAATACATCCACTCCCGTGTAGGTGAATGGATGTGTGAAAGGCACTAGTCTGAAGTCCGGCATTCCTGAATGTGTTGGTTGTGCATAAGGTCTATTATCCAACCTTTTGCATATAAGGCATGATTTTTTGAGAATACTTGGTAGTATTCTCATTGCCTTTGGTCTAAAATATGTTCTACGAAATGCTGCCATCGTAAACTTTATGCCAGTATGACTATTTAATGTATGTACATTTAATAGTATTAATTTTGTTAGGTGGGACTTCGGATGTAACAGTACTGGAGATAGTATATCTTCAGTAAATGGTGTTACTGGTATGTAATTCCGAAGTCTTAACAGTCCTGATTCGTCTATGACAATGTGGAATTTTTCGTATGCTACATATTCTGGTGCATTATATGTTGATAATGCTTTGAATATATCAGAGAAGTGCTTTCTCTGATCTGCATATTTGAAGCATAATAGTGCAAATTGGTAATTGTTTGGTAATATTGCCCATGGTGAAATCGACCTAGTTCTTGTAAGTCATTTTCTTGAAAACTTTTTTATTGCTGTTAGGCAATGGTAGAAAGTTCTCTTAAGACTGATTAGAGTGTTGAAATTTTCTATGTTTATATTGAACGGTGTTTTAGTTGGTTCATGTATGAATGTTTCATACGGTATTGCTTTTTGAGAGAGTTGATTTGGTTTAGATGATAAATCCAGGATTTGCTGCGAACTATCTTGGATTTCTTGTTGGTTAAGTTCTGAATCGTTTTGATTCAGTTCTTGTTCTGTTTGTGTAGCGAATATTTTAACTTCACAAACGTGGTTGATTGTGTTGAACTTAAATTTGGGTATTTTTATTTTCCTAGATTTAAGTTGTTTATTAAGTTTGGCAGGTCTGTGACTGTCAAACATTCTATCGTAGTCTTGTGGTAACAATTCCGAAAGTTTTTCAGAAGTGTTTAATGACTCTCTCAAAGTAGAGAGAACTGGTGTAGTTTGCTCTTCTTCTGTTGTGTCAGGTAATGACTGGATTATGTGTAGGTCAGTTACTGGCCAAGTATCAGGACTGTTACTAAGCCATTCAGGAGCTGACCACCAGTTTGTTTGGAAGATGTCTTCCATCGTTGCTCCTCTTGAGGCTATATCTGCTGGATTTTCTGCTGAAGGAACGTATCGAAATTGTAGATTTTCTACTTTTTTAATTTTGATAACTCTGTTCAATACAAACTGGGTCAGTACTCTGTGTTCTAACAGCCATGTTAAAATGCATTTACTGTCTGGGCATAGATATGTTGGGCTATTACCTAAGTCGAGTGGTTTACGTAAGTTGTTCACTGCTCTTGCTCCAATGAGTGCTGCTAGCAATTCTAATTTGGGAATTGTTACAGTTTTCATTGGGGCAATTCTTGATTTTCCTATGACGAATCTGACTGCATTCTTGTTTGTTTCAGGATTAGTGAAATGTAAGAATGCTTCCATGGCAAAAGCTGTTTTTGAGGCATCTACAAAGATATGTAATTGGCATTTACTCGGGTCATAAGTCCCTGGGTAAATTTGCCTTGGTAGAACATAGTTTATGCATTTTCCAAGATCCTTTACCAGTTGCGTCGCTATTGTTTGTAGTGACTGTGGTAGAGGTTTGTCCCATTTAAAGTTTTTGTTCCATAGTTGTTTGATGAAAGCTCTGGACGGAATGAATGCCGGTGCAAACCAACCATGGGGATCAAAATATTGGGAAACAGCTCTTAAAAAGATTTGTTTTGTCCAATTTTGATTTTGATCCTTTAGTTTTGGTGAACTAATGAATATTACATCATTATCCATATCCCATGTCAAGCCGAGGACTTTGATCTGAGGTTTGCTTAATGCATGTTTGGGATCAAAGTCTTTTCTTAATGGGACACAGTTTGTTCCCCATTGAGATAGTTCCATTGAAATATCTTTTATGAGTTTGTTAGCTTCATTGTGTAGGGCTAACAAACTTTGATGTGTTGGTAACGATGTTACCAAATTGTCTACATAAAAATTTTTTGCAAATTTTTCGTAGAAAATTGGGTTTGTTTGTTGAAAATGGTGCATTAATATTGCTGCCAATAGAAATGGTGCCGTGACTATTCCAAATGGTACTCGTCGAAACCTAAAGATAATTATATTATCTTTTACTAAAGGTTTTGATGGATTTTTTACCCATAGGAATCTTGTTACATCTCTATCCTTAGGATGTAATCCTATCTGATGGAAGGCTTTTTTAATGTCCGCTATTATAGCGTAGGTATCTTTGCGAAAAGATATTAATATTTGGAGCAAATCTGGTAAGAGGTTTGCTCCTTTAAACATGCAATCATTTATTGAAGGTTTTGATTGTTTTGTTTTTGCTGATCCATCAAATACTACTCTCAGCGGCGTACTTTTAGTTAGATCCAAAATTCCTTTATGAGGGAGATAATGTATAACTCCTTCAGGTTGTTTTGGATCCACTTTTTCTATCATTTCCAACTTTATTAGCATCTCGAAATATTCGTCATATTTCTTGAAAAATTCTGGCATCTTTTGCATTTTAGGCAATTGATGTTCCAGTCTTTTATAGGCTAGGTTGTAATTATCAGCCAAGGGTGGCGGATAATTCTTATATAGCCATTTTATCTGGTATCTGTTGTTGACTATTTCTACGTTTTTGTAAAATAGTCTTAAAGCTTCAGCTTCTGCTTGAGCTTCTTCCAGATTATTTGATTCGATGCCTATAGCATCTAAGCGCCATAGGTTCCAAACTTCTTGTGGATTATTGAAGAAGAGAGGCGTGAAGGGTTCATCGATTTTGGTCTGGTTAGGAAGCATACCTCCTAACATATGACCAAATTCTGTTTCAATCAGAGTAATAGTCGGTGAGATGTGTTCGATTTGTGTTACAAAGGACCACATATAATCATTACCTAATAATAGGTCAATCGTATGCTCAGTTTCCATTTTTGAGAATTTTATATCTGAATGTTCAGGAAAATTTTTATAAAATTCTGTTAGGTCAGGTTGTTTCAAATTTTGCGTTATGTTATTTAACATTTTCGCGGTAATTTGAACTATTTTACCTATTGGAGTTAGAATTTCAAAATCTACTAAGCAGGATTTTAAAATGTTTGATTTTTGATTTTCAACGCCTTTTAATCTCAAAAGCTCTGTTTCGTATCCTCTTAATTTTAAGGATCCGAAAGTGTATGCTTTTGTGATATAGGTGTCGATACTTCCACAATCAAAAAACACATGTATTTTGATTGGTTGTTTTGTGTATGGTGATTGAGTGTACTATTGAAAAACTAAGAAAGTTGAATTTTTCTTATTTTTTATAAAAGCTGAAAAATACTCACTGCTTATTGGCAAGCACTTCTTCGGCTCCACCGTGAGCTCTGTAGGCGCCTCCCGTAGTTCCACGTTCTCAGCGGATGGCACGTTCTGTGGAACATATGACTCATTAGCATCAAAATCGTTTTGTTTTGAAACTTTTGTTGAATCAAGTGTGTACTTACTCAAATTGTCTTTGCGTTCTCTGAGCGTTGCGTACCACCTTTCTCCGTGTCCCTTGTTGATGGGATATGGAGCTTTGGGGCACAGGTTCGCGTGATGATCCTGTGCCAGGCAGTGGAACCACTTGCAGTGGCTCGACGGCTCCACAATACAGTGTTCCGACACGTGGCACTCAGCGCATCTTCTGCAGAGTTTGCGTTCAGTATATTCGCGCTGCCGTTGTTGCAGCGTGTTCCACCTCCTGTCGTAGCACAGGAATGACGGGTGCTTTTCGCCACAAAAGACACAGGCCTTTTGTGGCGTATTAGGCATGTTCAGGATACATCTGGGTGTATCCTGATCTTTCTTCACCTGCCGCTCTTGAATTTGACGTTCTGAAACAGAGGAGTCACGATGTTGTTTTGGGTTAGTATTACCCCTATTCGAATTATTTCTTTTGCGGTTGGGATTAGATTTATCTTTTCCCTTGTGATTTGATTGCTCGTTATCTTTTTGAAAAGTGGCTGCCAAAAAATTGGGGTTGCTTTTAGGTTGCCCTCTTTTTGGTTTTTCATAATTTTGGTTTGAAGAATGTTTGTCTTCAAACATTTCGTGAATGTTTATGAATTCACGAATTGCCAAAAATAAGTGTGACACATGTCTGTCACTACTTTTGAGATTATTGATATATGATCTCGGCGGAAACTTTTTTACAGTGACGTTGAAAATTTGTTCTTCGTCAACAACCGTCAAGACCAATCGATAACGATCAATCAGAACCGCTATTCCATCCATCCCATCTTGTATGGATGAGATTGAATTATACGAGTGACTGGAAATTCGGTAATTTGGTACCAAATTTCCGCTCGTACCTTGCTTTGGTCCCCATACCTATCGTGTAAGAATTGTAGGAGTTGTTTATAGCCTACATTGTTAGGAGCAAAATGATTAAATTTTCTTGAAATATCTTTAGGAATGTTAATTTCTAAAAGATTAATTTTTTGGGGCACTTGTATGTCTTTACGTAAATGTGCATACATTTTAAAACTCCTAATAAATCCTGGGTAGGTCAGAAGTGAACCGTCCCATTTTACTAGGTGATATTTTGGTGCCTTTAAATTCATAGCCGGTTGCTCAATATCATCATTGGGATCCGATTCCCAACATCGGGGAATGGGATCTATAATTTTGTTTTGATTTTGAGCTTGTAATGGGCTTCTTGCGATAGGTTTGGGTATGGGAGCAGTATTTGATTCATACACTTGAGGGGTGTTTGAGTCAGTACTTGTTTGGGGGATAACATTTTCTGTTTCCTTAAGTGGGTTGCAATTTGTTTGGTTATGTTGCAAGGGTCTAGAATCGGTTATTGATTCTAGATCTTCTGTGAAATCAAATGAATCGCGTTTATTTTTGTTGTTCTGAAGGTTCTTTTTGTTAGGGTTATCAGAATCATTATTGTACGTAGGTGTAATATTACCTCTATGGATGGCCAGGATTACATATTGATCACGGAATTCCTCGTAGGTAATTCCGTAATCCTCCTGCACAGACTTGACAATTTTGTTCCTCATAGCCTTGATGGCTTCGAGGTCTTTTTCATATTTCTCCTTGCGCATGTGGTCCTCAGCGGCTCTCTGCGCCATATCATGTAGTGCCATTTGGTGCCTACAGTTGGCCTCGATTAGTTCGGCTTTCCTTTGCTCCTCACACCGTCGTTCTTCCTCCCGCATCTCCTGCTCCCAGTTTTGTTCAGCAGGTGGCTGGTATTGCTCCTGCTGACCGGTGGTTGACTCGGGGACGGTGAGCGAGCACGATGTGGCCCTGGTGATGTGGTGTCCATCTGCTTTGAGGTGGATGCCAACAGGAATGTGGCTTCTATTAGGCCTAGGTGGCCTAATAGTTTCCGGCTGTAGTTGCGGGCCAGTAGTAACCTCTGGGACTGAATTCCCAGAGGTGGTGTCCGCAGCTCATCCATGATTCCATTGATAACTGGAATCTGTTTTCTGGCATCGATGAGGGTGACGCTTGATGACATCATCAGGAGGTCGAGTTCTTGAATATAGATTCCGGCTGATGAGATGGAATCTAGGTACAGCTCGATGAGGGTGTCATATTTAGCAACGGCGCCCTTGTCGCTGAAGATAGAGCCTGTTTTGCTCTTGTCTTCCATGGCTCGACCTGCCTTTTTTGCTTTCTTGAGTAACTCTCGCTCGAGAGTTTCATGTGTCACTCCAGTTTCTTGCGCCAGCTTTTTTGCGGCCTCCCCCATGTGAATTGGGGAGGTAGAGCTGGAGGAGCTTATGTTTTCCTCTGGGGCTACTGTCTCCATTGGAAGTTGGGGTGCTGCCTTTTGCCTACTGGTCGACGGACCATAAGGTGTTAAATCTGGCGGGATTGGGGAGTTTCCTCCTTGTTTCGACATAATCTGTGAAATTGGAAGTAATTTTAAATTTATTTTGAATTTAGATTTAATCGTGTCGAAATAGTGGAGTGAGAAAAAAAATATTATTATATATATTTTTTTTAATATTATCTAAGTTTTTAAAAAAAATGAAAATTTGGGCATGACCCAGGGGCGCAATGATGGGTTTTCAAATTTTTGAGACGCGCCTAAGCTTTCAAAGGATCGGACACCTTTGAAAATTTTAAAGTATTTGTGAAAAAACAAAAATTTGGGCATGACCCAGGGGCGCAATGATAGGTTCTCAAATTTTTGAGACGCACCTAGGTTTTCAAAGGATCGTACACCTTTGAAAATTTTGTTTATGAAATCAGACCTGACCTATGTAATTAATTTTCGTTTTTAATTGTATTTTTTGAAAAAGATGGGTGAGTGCAAAATTATTTTTTCTAAGTTTATTTTACCTAAAAAAATTTTGCGATGACCCATGGGCACAATGATCGTTTCTCAGAATTTTCTGAGTCGCGACTAATTTTCCAAAAAATTTGGTTTTGATTAGAAAATGTTTCACTTTGTGCATCGAATTTCGGTACGTAATTTAATGGATCTCAAAAAAAAATTTTATTTTTATATTTTTGAGATTTTTACGTCGTTTTAGAAGGGTTTTACACGAATTATTATTAAAAATTAATCCTTGCATTGACTAATTTTTCCGGTCCTAGGTATTCCGAATAATTTGTTTTTTGTATAATTTATTATAATTTCATATTTTATTTATTATTTGGGGATATTTCGCGAATTATAATATGAATTTTAGTTGTCAGTGAACTAAATTTCCCCATTCCTAGGTTAATAATTCGTCTAATAAATTCCCCCAAAAAAATTATGATAATACGAAATTGGTTGTGGTCTGGTCCTTACTAGGTCAGACTTCCCGTTCATAGGTCCTCAATTTGTATTTTCGAACCTATAATTAATTTTTTGGTACGAACTATTGGTTTTTGGTCCCTATAAGAACAAAAGTCCCGTCCATAGGTCTCTAGTTTGTATTTAATAGCCTGTCTCATAATTTCGTTTACGAATCGTTCTGAATTTAGGTCCTTATTAGGTTAAAATTCCCGTTCATAGGTTTGTGATTCGTGATTTTTTCAAGTTTTTTAGACCTAAAAAAATTTTTGCGTGACCCTGGGGCGCAATGATAATTTTCCAAATTGGGTCGCGTTTTTGTTCAATTTAAAAATTCACTACCGATTTTTTAAATACGCAATTTTATTTTGGGAAGTTATTTTTTCATTCACCCCTGTGGGACATACGAAATTAATTTTTATTATTTTTGGTTCTCGAAATTTTTTAGGTATTTCGAGGAATTTTTAATGATTTTGTGTTCTCAAAATTTTTTTTTTTTTGGGATTTTGAGGACTAATTCATTAGGCTAAATTCAAGGGAGTTTATTTAATTACGTACTTTTGTCTCAAACCTTAGCACACTGGTTCGAGAATAATTACGGAACGTTTCAATATGGTTTCCGATATTGCTTACGTAGTATTTTCCCAAGAGTACGCCTAAATCCCGTCTTTATTAATTTTTCTGAATTTCGGTTTTTTTATGAAAGATCGAAATTTAATTAGTAACAGAAGAAATTTGGGTTGCGTGAAATTCACGTTTACATTTTGAATTATTATACGTGCGACGAAGTGATTTGGAGATTCGACATAATCTCCAGATCCACACTTTGAATAATCGGTAAGATGAACGTGTACTTACCAATTGCTGGATTTACGTTTTTCTTTGTAAAAGATTGATGACCAGTAGATTCCTCTTCGAGTCTCTGGTTGGCTCAAAGATTTCGGTTTCGCGAATAATCCCAAGTTTTTTTGCGATTTTAGTTTTTTAATGTAATTCGAGAAACGAAAAAATGGACGCGAATTACGAATTTCTGGCGAACAAACACAATATTTTCTTGCCAACCGGTCTTGAAAATTATTAATATAGTTTTTCGCTAAACGTGTAGCATAAGATCGCACAATAAAAATTATAGCACCGGAAAAAAGGATCGCAAATATACCGCACAAAAATACGTAATTATAATCGACTGGAGACATTATTCAAAGACTGTTAAAAAGTGAGTGAAGAATCAGTTGACTATCTTTGTGCGTATTGGTTTTTGCGATCTATTTTATCTGCAATCACGTGATCCAATAGTGCTGATTGTATTGCTGGAACTCTAGGGGTTGCAGGTGTGTTTGTAGTAGTAAGGTTATTACACTCTTTGATTTTTGTGAACATTTTTTATTGGAAATGCATTCGTGATGGGGACAAAAGAGTTAGTCTCCTAACTTGTGTTCTTTTGTCCTTCAAGAATGTTATCATTGCTGCTTAGCTAGCAACGTTTTTTATTGCCTTCAGATGTTTATTGTGAAGACCTTTTTCTGAAAATTGTAGGCGAGACAAAAGATGTTTCTATCTTTTGTTTCATTGTCACTAGATATATTTTTATCTAGAAGGTTGACGTTTTATTATATTTATTTAGGACGGCATTCTTAGTAAAGACCTTTTTTAGGTATTTGCTATGCATGTCCTTGGTTTTTTTTTGTGTACGGCAAATTTATCATTCATTTTATATTTTTGGCCAATCTTTTATTTGCTGTACTTTGTATTTGCCGCATGTACGTAGGTATGTTGAGGATTTTGTTAATACTCAACTTTCTTTTTTTTGGGGGCGGCTAGAAAAAATTATATATATGATTTTTTCAGTCGCCATTACGTGGGAACCTACGTATATATTTTCGTGTATATTTACGCATGGTGTATGGGTAAATATTCTGACAAATACGTAAGAGTTTACCTATTAATTTTTGCGTATATTTACATGTAAATTTACGGGTAAATTTACGGTTAATTTACGCATTAGGTAGTACCATATAATTTGGTGGATAATTCACTGCTCTTAATTACGTATTGTATATATGTAACTTAGCCTATAAATTCGCCTGTATTTTACATATACATTTACATGTAAACTTAAATGTAGTTTACAGGTAATATACGCATTACTATTAGCGGACTATTATTTCACTCTTAATTACGGATTAGGGATGTGTAATATGAGTTGTTGATATGAGTGCAAGTTAAATTAATGGATTAATTTCTGCAATTAACTTTACAATTTTTTCGTCGACTTCTTATAAGTTGGCGAAGTTGTATTTTTTAGTTAGTCTTATATTTATTTCGCGTAGTGGGAAATAAATCTAACTTTTTTCAGATGCCTACAATTTTCGGTAGTAGGTATCAATTAATTACATTCATTCATGTAATTATGAATGAATGTTTGTTTAGAGTTCCTTGATGCATTTGTATTAATTAAAATATTTTTGCATCAATGAAAATTATTGATGTGCGTGGGAATTAATTTCTCACGTACTTTTATTTCATTTTCAAGATTTCAGGTGACCTTGAAATGTTATGTTGACGTGTATAAATTCGAGAATATTGTTTTCGAATTTCCATTGTCAGTACAGAAAAAAATTATATTTATTTCCGAATTCTTTTTTCTATTAGGGAATCGAAAATATTATAAGTTTTGATTCTTTTTGTGCCGTGAAGTTGAATAAAATAAATAAATTAAACTTCGTTTGATGAGTGGAAGCAATTTCAGTAGCAGTTGGAAACAAATTATTTCTAGTTCGTTTACCGTTTTTTTTTTTTTTTTTTTGAGAGAGATTAAAATTATTTTGAGTTTTAATTTCCGAGGTTTTTATTTAAATCTGATTTTATTAAAAAGATCCGATCTGCCGAGGAACCCCATTGTCTCTGCTACCATATAGTGGTAGTACACCACTATGGATTGGCACTTATAAGATAATGTTCATTTAACGTCCGAGGACTATAAAAGTAGTTCGTCGTCACACACCTTCACGCACCTGATGTCCAACAACGACTGTTGGCGACCACCTCAGCCCAGTCCTCCTGTACCTACATTTCTTCAGTACAGGAGTTCTCCAAACACCCGCCAGGCACGTGGAGTGATCGTAGGCTACGCCCACGATGGGTGGGTCCAACTCGCAACAGATTCCATATTAATTTTAGGTTTACATTTAGATTTTGTTCGAAACTGAGTCATGTTTGTGCACAACAGTTTGCCTACACTTCCTATCAAAGGTAGGTACTAAAAGTACACTTGAATCGTTTTCTCTATCATTGTTAGTAGTTTTAGTGCTAAAAGTGACAAAATTGAAACCATTTTGGACACGCGAAAAATGTGTAACCTGAACCTCAAGTTGCATGAAGTAAGAAAAAAAATTGTTTAGCAAAAATGCATAGTTCCTGAATTCCAGCTCCACTGGAAGGTTTTGATATTAGTGTGATAGGTAGATACGGTATAGTTAGTAAATATTTTTTATCAAAAATTGAACCCGACTGCAAAAATAATAATTATATTTTATTTATTTGAATAATTATACATCCAGTAACAGTTTGGAGTTGGTACCATACGAATTGATTGACGTATTTTACATGAAATTTAGACAAACCATTCTTTACTTCTTTAGTAGATGCAAACTCATAAACGTAAACAAAGGAAGTGAAAAATATAACTATCTATCCATTTTTGTAGTCGGATAGTAAAAAATGAAAATTTGAAACTAACGAAAAAATGAACCTACGAAAAACGTTTGAGGAAAAGACAGACCATATACTTACTTAATTTTTCGAGAAAAAAGAAAGTTAATACTACCTTAAAAAAAAGAGTTTACTGCTTGTCACCCTGACCTAGCTTTTAGTAATATACTTGTTGACTGGTGAGACATCCGATATAGACATTATTTCACCATTGAGTGTATGTCGTGTAGCTGTGTATTACATAATTTTTTCAGATCGTAGTTTTTGTTTTTTAGACTTTAGAAAGGAAAAAAATTATCGCAGCAAACCTCGCTAGAAAAAGTAGGTTGGAGAAAAAGAATTGTTCTGTCAATCCGCATCAAAATTTGTAGCATGCTATAATAAATTATAAGGAATATTTGTTTCAAATTTCATACATATGGTTCCAAAATTCCACATTTTATGACCAATGTAAAAACAAAAATAGCGGTACTGGAAAGATCGTTGGTCCAATCCGCACCAAAATTGATAGGTCCAGTCCTTGGCTTAGTACAAATGTTCGTACTAAATATTGTGATTATCAAACAAAAATTGCAACCTGTATTGCGGGAACAAGAAATTTACTCATATACATATAAATATATATATATATGTACAAATTTGAGTTATTGCTGCCAAAATTTTCCTGAGGTTGTGAAATAAAAGATGTGTCAACCCCCAACCCTGGAGGCTAATATCACATAAAATGTAATAAGTAGATTTTCTAAATAAAACTTACTTAAAAACTTTAACGCTACAGCAGCTTCGAGTAGGTTTTTGAAAAATGTAAATCTAGATGTAATGATAATTCCTTATCATTTCTTATTTTAATATCCTTTCTATATATCTCTCGTATTCTATTAATATTATCCCAATTGTTCCATTTCATCTATAACCTCATTCTTACATCCTGTCTTGATTAAGTCAATGAAACTTGTCAAGACTTGTCTATTGAAATCACCTTTTCCTACTAATACAATATTCTCACACTAAATATCATGATGTCATTTATTCCATGAATACAAAATACAACTCCTCTTAAAATTATAAGTAGGTACACCCACTTATGTCATAAGTATGTTACTCTATTGGGTCACTCTAAATTATGTAGATTCTATCAACCAGTCACATTGTATATCTTCTGAGACACCAATGTATAATTCCCTCGAATCCATACCCTTAGTTTTAAGCCTGATTGATTGCCAATTCTTCTCTTGTACAATACACTACATCTTAATATTTTCTTGTACATATAAAATATACATCATACGAAAATAATAAATGTATCATGTACCTTTTTGTAACAATTATACCGGTACACTAGATAGTCACTAAATAGTTATTTGTGATCCAAGTGTATGAAGTAGGTAGGTGATTTTGATCCAAGTGTGATTTTTGCAGCACGAGCCGAAGGCGAGTGATGCAGATCACGAGTATCAATCACCTACTACATATATACACGTGTGTCACACACTATTTTTTGCAACACCTTCCTAAAAAAAAAAAAGTTAAAATAATATATTTTTTGCAAATGGGAGACATATAAGCGCAAACTATCTCCACCCTTTCATCAAAAAGTATATATATGTATCATGTATAATATATACAGATATGAATTTGAATTTTTGGAGCCAAAATTTTACGCGTTATAAAACAAAAAACGTACACACCCCCTTCCTCAAGTCGTTCTTTGAAATCAAAATTGATAATGTAGAATTTCGAAGAAAACCTACTTAAAAAGTTCAGTTCACAATTATAATACCCATAGGTTATATGTACTAATGTTCACAACTTAAGAAGCTTTGCATGAAATTCATCTCATGTAATTATACGCTTATATTCCTTCATATCTGTTGAAACCGGCGAATTGTTCATTCGTTTCTCTTTCATTTTAAAATTATGTTAGGCTATTTTGTAAAATTTTTCTGTAAATGTCTCTTTTTTAATCTTTATACCATTAAGTAATTTAAATTTACATTATTTTGATATCGACCAATTACTCGAGCTTTAACCTTTTGCATTATACAAAGGATCTACATATATATTACATGTAGGTATCTATATAGGTTATGTACGTACGTGCTGAACATTAAGTTAAACCTTGACTGTGTTGTGGTTTCTCTTTGGTTTCCCTTTGTTAAATCAGTCTGGCTAATACTTCTTGGAGTGCGGGCAGGAAATTAATGTAGGTGGGTACATGTTAAACTGTATGCATACCTATACCTACAGTTAAAAATGTTGTTTATTTCACCAGTAAGAATTATTGATTAAAACGCTATTTTGGATTTTGCAACGCCACAAATAAAGAGTTCTCAGTGATCGCTCATTATCTTGTCATCGATCACGGGCTAAGTTTTTTTTATGGTTGATAATTTTTGTTTTCCTTTTTTACATCGCGTTCTCATAATGAAGACCGCGCCTCGAGCGATCAATGGGAAAATCATTTCCGTATTGGAGACCTCGTTAAATTGAAAGGATTTTTTTATATGCTTTTCATCGATTATCAGTGCTGAGAAAAACTATCTCGATCCGTCAATCACCACGATTATTGTTCTTTAATTTTACATCTATGTAAAAAAAAAAAATCCGATCGTAGAAACGGTTCCTCATAAATGACTCATTTATTTCAATACGGTATATAGTACTTTTAAACAGTTGGTGTATATATATTGTTATTCTGTGAGTTATAACTGTTTCGGTAATAAAAATGTAACCGGTTTACCTTGACAGTACTTTTGGTGTGTTAGAATTGGTGCAATATATATATATGTAGCGCAATTATAATACCAAATATATGTTTTCACAAAAATAAAAAATGAAAAATATGTACAATGTTAAATTCTGCGCGTATGGTATATTATACTATAATACATAATTACAGACGAAAATATACACCCACATTATTTTTATTTTAGTCAAATTAAAAAAAAAAATTAAAATCTGCTAAAAAATGCTACAAAAATCAAGAAAGTAAGGACGTTTTGTCAAATGAACGTATACGTAGGTACAGAAGGGCAAATTTTCATTTTAAAGGAGGTTTTATCTAGAAAATATACTTATTTTTAAATGTAGAATATCAGACAATTATTATTACAAAACGTTGTGTAGGTAAACGTAATACTTTGTACATGTAGATATACTTAGATGGGTAGGTACTTATATATATAATTAATTCAAGAGAAACATACCGATATTATTTAATCCAAATATTATGTGAGATCACCATGTCGATTGTCTGGCCCATTCGTAGAATTTATAACTTGTGAAAGATATTACAACTTTTAAGATTGACGAAAAATTCAATTTTGAAAATGAGTAATTCAAACCAATGCCACAGCCACGATTTACTTGAAACGAGAAGGTTGAAGTTGCGGTGAAAAGGTGAAATAATTTTGGACAAATACGAAATTAAAAGCACACACTTAATGTTTCGTTTCAAGTAATAAAAGTATCGTAATTCAAAATTCTCTCCCCTCTACTCCAGACCGCCACATTATAAGTACACCATGTATTTGAAACAATTGGTAATGATATTAAACAAGTTATCTAACTTTCTGACGGTTGATTAAACCCATTTCGCGGTCAAAACAGTTAAAGAATTAGAAGTTCATACGTATCTTACATGATTTTAGGTAGACCATAGATTTTTAGCACAAATTTGGAAACTCCTATAACACTTTGCCTGAACTAGATAGGACAAAACTGAAAAGAATCTTGTTTGTTGCTCCTGGCGAATGCTATATAGGTCTAAGTGGTTGAATAACAACTTTAAAGGAAATATCCTGATGCCATGCTTTCAGTATACCCTTCTTAAACATCGGAAACGTGAGACGCCCGTTTATTGAACTTCTTTTCTTTTTTTTTTATCATGAGGTATGGTGTACCTATATTTGCTGTCATGCTGTCAAAGTTCTTCTGGCTTCTCAGGGAACACCTCGTATACTATCAGTAATTCACGATGGTAAATTCCGAGTTGGAATTGAAACTTTCAGTTGTGCTATCATTTTGATTGAGTACCACATTGAATGCTTGAAACAGTCAATAGATCTGATAATTTTGTAGGCGTACTATTCTTTTTTTTTTTCTTAAAAAATTTTAAAATTTTTCAGCTGTTGGCAATTTTAGAGTTGGAAAAATTGGCAATTGTATATATCTGTTGTATACCAGTTGTAAAATCGTGGCAGTTGAAACCTTTTTTTTTTTTTTTGCTGTTTCAAATTTTGTAACCTTCTAAAAATGGATTTCGCTACGTCCATGGCCATTTGCATGTTGACAATTTTTAAAATGTAGTTTTCTTGTAAAAACTGAGACAAATAAAAATTTTGATTTTTGAAAAACTGGTTTGTGGTTTAAGTGTTTTTTTCAAAACTAAATTTATATAATAAAATTTAAGGTATCTACAAATACATTCTTCACCTTTGGTTCAGGTAAGGGAACATATTTAGGGGCAACATTGATGTTAAGTAACCTATACCTAAGTACTTATTTCCTCATTCTTGGCCTATAAAAAGGTTAGCCCACATTACTGAATTTATGCTGACAAGAGAAAAATACAGTTGTTTTCTCTTTAGATAATTCGGTTTCAATCTCACAACTTGTCTGAATAAAATTTAAAAAAACACCAGATTCCTTTTTGAGAGAAACAGTGCCTAGGAATTCGCATGTCGATTCTTGTAAATCAGTTCACGTCAGTCGGTTCATATCTGTAAGTTCTCGAGTAACGATGATTCAAATAGTTGTACTCATATCCCAATTTATTGGACGTTGTCCTACGCCAAAAACATAATTATGGCGGTCGTTTTTTGATTGGTATTGTAATTTGATAAATAATTAATAATGACAAAAGTACTGTCATATTATAAGGAAATAAATGTCAGCAAATGGTCCGAGCAAAAGCGTCCACATAGCTCATCCGTTAAATCTATTGCAGCCCTAAAACATTAATTCATTTCTTTGGTTTATAAAAGTATTTCGATATTTCTTGTACTCCCAAATATAATAATTTAGACATAAATCCTAACATTCAAGAAATTATCTGCTCTATTCAGATCTACGAAAACCTTTTCGTTTTATTGTTATTCGGTATTATTATAATACCTAAATTAAATTAAATTTATAATTAGAATTGGATTATTTTTAATGAATATAAAATTTATTATTATGGTTATTGAAAAGATTAGTTTGATTAATTTATTTTATTTTGACTCGGACGAAAACAGATGAACGTTTACTACCAAGTCTTTTTTCAAATTGAATATTCCAATGAACAGAGTTTCCACTGTTGTGAACAAATTCAGATATTACATCAGGCAAAAGAGCAAGATCTATACATCTTGGTGAAGGAATACCCAGAGCCTCGGAACTTTTTCTTCAAAATTAGAGGAAAAGTTTTATTTAAAAAATTTTTCAATGTTATCCATAAAAACGTGTCATCATACCTACCTACACGAATAAAAATAGACTCTTTTGGAAACTTTTAAATTGTAATTCAAAGAAAAACGAAAATAATTATTGAAACAAAATAATCCCTAAGGTGAACACTTAATCGTTTTTTCTTTATTATACAGACTCGTAGCAGAGGCTAAGTGAAATCTAGGGGGCCAAGAAAAAATTTTAATCAAAACATTTAAAAATTTATTTAAAAAAATGTTTAAAAACTTCTCTAAAACCAAAATATCTAGTTATCTGTAGAACCACAATTGCATAAAATAACGATTAAATTTTTGAAGGGTTGAACATTTTTGGAAGATCAAGACGATTTTTGGGATTGGTATCTCGTTTTCTCAATATTTTTTTCTCAAAAAATTTTATTCTTACATTTTTGCAATTCCAAAAAATATAAATTCCCAAATTGTAATCATTCCCAAAGAAACTTTTTCTAAGAACTAAATAAATTGTCAGGTACATATTATATGATAAGCATTCTGTTGTTGAAAACGCACCACGTGTTTGTAGTCTTGTACATTACCATTGTTAACTAAAAAGCATGCAGAAATACCTCTTTATAACTGACTAAAAAAAGGAGAAGGTTATGAATTAGATCACACACCGTTTAGTTTTTTTTATTTTTATGTTTATTCCCACGCAACTTCTCAACCTGAGCATCGATTTTGATGTAGTATTTGACTTTATTGTACCTAGTTAACATAATTAGTGAATGTCGATGAGTTGCATAGTTGCAGCACTCACCTTCGGCTCATGCTATAATCGCAACGAGTCGATTAGCACGAATGACTAACAACAGTTGAGTACAATATTTTTTTCAATAAATCCACCAAACAGAGGTTATTATTTATTCGATAAAATATGTCAATGACTTTAATTAACAGAATTTTGTCAAATAATTTAACTACACGGAGGAGTGAAATATTTTGTTTATGGGGATCACTGATTAAAACATCTTCTTTTTATGCTGACATCGTACCGCTTGTGTACGTGTAGACTATGCGTAAAGAAATGGAGAAAAAAATTCTGTTAAGAAAAAACTCAATTTCTACACCAGTGAAAAAATGAAATTTTTTTCAATGGAGAAACAAACAAAAAACTGTTAAGAAAAGACTCATTTTCTACACTGGTGAACGAATGAAATTTTTTTCAGTAAAAAATAAACAAAAAAAAGTTAAGGAAAAACTCATTTCTACACTGGTGAAGAAATGAAATTTTTTTTCAACTGTTCCGAATCAGTTTCGAAATCTCGAACTTTGTTAACCAAAATCGATTCAGTAATAACCTCTTTTTGGTGTATGAGTTGAGAAAAATTTTTTTAAATGATAGAGAGTGGACCATGGTGGTCCCATTCAGTTGTTTTTGGAATCGGTGACATAATTCTCGAGTTATCATTGAATGAAAAACTGTTAGTTTTAATTGTTTTTAGGATCGGTGACCTAATTCTCGAGTTATCGTTAAATAAAAAACTATTAGTTTTAAAGTAATATTGCCGCTAAGGCTGAAAACGAAAAATAATTAAAAAAATTTTTTTCACCAAAAAATCTGTCCAACTTCAAAAAGAAGATTAAAAAAATAAATAAAAATGCTCCAAGAAGGGAAAAACAATTCTTTTAAAATTTCTCCAGTTAAGATTTACCGGAATTAAAATGAAACGAAAAAGCATTATAAGCTAAGTAAATAATTTTTTTCTTAAAAAATTAAACCGAGGTGAAAGAAAAAAAAAAAGTAAAAAAGCGATGAAAAATATACTATATGTTGTGGAATGCGATTTTTTTGGAAAAACTTATCTGGGAAAAATAAATTAAGAATTTGTTCGCCCTATCCCATCTTTGGTCCCCCATATAGTCAGGCCACTATCTGGAACTCATATTCAGGTTGTATACGTCGCTGTTAGCGGGGAGTTCATTTTTTCAAATAACAGTGCCATTCAGTTTTCAATACTTTACCAAACCATGAAACTTGAAATTTTTAGCTTGCAGGAAGAATTTTCCAAAGTTTTCCTAACACATACTGGTCTGGTTAAGTATATATATATATATATATATATATATATATATATATATATATATATGTTCTCTCGTACAATGATCGGCTGTTACTACACAGCTGATTGGACCGGTCTCAGCGCAGTTTCGTGCTCTTTTAACTTACGAAATGGTTGCGGCGCCAAGGGCGTCGTGTTCGGCCATTTGGACGCCGTATGCAGCACGTAACCCGGATCCTGGGGCGACGATGGCAGCGGCAGCGGCGCCGGCACCGGCACCGACGACGACGTCGCCGAATGCTGCATATCCTTGTCGAGGGTGTGCCCGTTTCGCGCCAGCCTGTCGATGCGCGACGCCGTAATAACCGGTTGGAATTTTTTGCCATTCGACAGCAAGTACGAGGAGCTGGCCGGCGGCTGCAGCTCGTACGCCTCCTCCGAGGTGGCCGGACTGTCTGACTTGTGCGGATCCGTCGTCGAAACGGTCGGCGACTGGATTCTGTAGTGGACGGTGGTGGTGGTTTTTACCACGGTCGGTGCGTCCGTCGACGTTTCCGCGTCTCGAACGATGACTCTTTCCACCGTCTTCTGGTAGTGCTTGCGGCTGGTCTGCGAACCGCGACTTCGTCGCTCGTAGCGATACGGCTCGTCGATGTCGTCGTCGTCGTGGTCGTCGTCTTTTGAGTGGTCGGTGTCGCCGGCGCTGTCGCCTCCGTCGTAATTCCTAATGGACTGTTGGTCGTAGTCGTACCCGTTGTCGTGTTGGTCGACGGCCGGCTGCTGTCGCCCCTTGGGAACGCCGCGACTGTTCGAGTAGCGCCGTTGCGCGATCTGCTGACTCTCTTTGGTTTGCACTTTTTCGTTTTCCGTTCGGTGGTGACGCGACGGGTCGGGCGGCTGACGATCGGCCGGCGATTTTTCTGTTTTCTGTTTCATCGACGAACGCAGCTCCGAAATGACCTCGTCGCGCCGCACTTCGGTTTTGGCCACGCCGTTCTGCAGCGTGGGTTGCGATTTCTCGGTGATGGTGACCTGCTGGTGGAGGGCGGCTGGCGGCGGCGCTACCCTGACGACGTCGTCCGCGGTCTCTTTGCGGCCGCTCATTCGAAATTCTTTGTCCCGACGACTGGTCTTGTCGCGTTCTCGTCGTTTGAAACATCCAATATCGACGAGAAATAGGAATCCGGTCAGTATGGACAGCAGTCCCAAAATGATGGCGTTGGCTACCAGACGGTCGGGCACGTTGTCGAATGACGTGATCACCATGCAGCCGACGCCGAAAAACAGCAACGCTCCGATTCCCAGGAGGAATGATTCCTGAAATGAGAATAATATATATATGTTGAAGAATCACCCATTATGCGTTGATCGACGATCGGGGCCTACATATTTACATATAATGTCCGAGAGTGGCGACGATCGCTCGTTAGTTTCTGTTTTAGAAAGTACTGGCGAAGATTATCTTTGTGGTAGGTAGGTATTCGAAACGATAATTCCGTTAAAATAAATGCGATTATCGTAGAACCGCAATGTTAGGGTGCGTGTACTTTCGATCAGATATATACCATTGTTGTAGGTAAAGAAATAATGTTCAGCAGATAACTGAGTCTGAGGCAGAGGAAAATTGAAGGTTTAGTGATGTAAATTAGCTGACAGGGATTATATTCTACGAGCCCTGAAGCGCCGCTCAGTGGCGCTAGGGCTTGTGCCAGCCCCGGATTTTTGGTCGCATACCTATAGGTAACATTGCAGAATTTGTTGTTTCGGCGGAATAACGCAAACATTTTTTTTCGTGTCTACGTAAAGGCCGGTTCACAATTAACAGGAATGGTAACAAGAATGCAATCAGCCCTTGATGAGAACGAGAATGGGAGAATTTTTGAAGAGAAATATATTCTGCTCATGCGCAGTAAGAAATATCCGAGAATGGGAACGGGAAAGATGAACTAGAACCATCTTTCCCATTCTTGTTCTTGGGGAGTTCTCATTAGAGGTGGGAAATTTGTCTCAACCATGAGAGTCAACTGTTCTAAAGTTGTTTGCAAGTGAGAGTCAGTTCAATGAGTCAACTCTCTTGACTTATTCAACTCATGACGTCATGATACAAATTATATTCCTACGAGTCTCTGCCTCTCAGTTTTTATTTTTTTTTTGGCAGATAGTATTATATAATCGGAAAATAAAACATCTTCAAAAATGTCTTCCTTTACTATAGCTCAACCTATTACTGCCTATACCTAGTATAGTGTATAAAAAATACCTATCTATTGTCACGTATGTTTTTTTTTCCTATCCATTGATTAAATGCATGGAGTCTTCCACTTTTATTGCTTTCTTTAGATCTTTTATTACCGAACCCAATTCTATACCCGAAACCTGTTGGAACCTTTCTTCTACTCTCTTGTATCCTTTCATATTTCATAAAAACTAAGAAGACAAAGAACTGAGAACTTGAAAACAAGTAAGATGAAAGAGTCAAAAAACAAAGTGAATGAAGGACAGAAATGAAGAACTAAAAGAAAAATAAGGAAAAATAGAACGAATGAAGTGTAGGTTCTTGACTTGCAACTCACGACTCGCAACTTACAAGAAGCAACTCCCAAATGATATGCAAATTAGTTCAGTCAACTCACTAGTGGAATCGACTCTTGTGAGTCGACTCAGTGCTGAACAAAACATCACTAGTTCTCATTCTGGGCTTGATATGAACGCCTCCATTAAATTTAGTGTGTTTATCTTTTGCATTCCCAGTCTCATTACCATTCCTATTGATTGTGAACTGGCCTTAAGGCTGTGTGGTTAGTAGTGCATGTGCATCGAATATGAAGGAATAATTGGCAAAATGATTTTAACGAACGAATTAATAGCTTGTATATTTATTATAGTGACGATATTTCCCTAAAGTTTCACAAAAAAAGTGTAAACTCTAAAAATATTCTCCAAAAATTTCAAAATAAAATTACGCCTCCTGGACAATTTGCTAATGGGGCTGATTCCCTTAAACCCACCACTGTTCTTAGGGACAGAAATTGTTAATGTTGTGTGTATAATTAAGTTGAAGTGCCTATACACAAAGTCAAAGCAATCTAAAATATACTTTGGTTCGTCCAAAGAAAGTTTATCCCCAAGATGAAAAGCAATTAGCAACAACTTGGAAATTTTACATTGGTTATTTGTGCATTGTCGCCATATGTCTTATTGTTGAATTGTTGAATTGTTAATACGAGAACATTGTATGAAAATTGAAGAAAAAAATTTAAATTTGAGAACTTACTGCTTCAAGGTGTAAGGATCATCTTTGATTGGACGAACTATAGTTGTCACCCACGGAGTCCGCATGTATGTAGAAATAATATTTAAGACTTGTAATACTCCATCCTATGAGAAGACCCCAGTAAGAAAGAGAGATAGAGCTGTTTTTTTCTTATATTTTTCTTCTTTCTCTTTTTGTTTTTCAGTTTACAAACAATAAAGAAGTGAGGGACATGGTGGAAAATCTGAAAATCTGCACTCAGAAGCTATACACTATTCCATTAAGACTTGAAACCTTCCTTAGAAAAACCCACTTATTGAGAGTAACAAACTCATTATATAAAATGGCTCTCTTCCTCATTTTTTCTCTCTGTTTTCTTCCTTTACCTTCATTTCAGTTTCGAACCACTTATTTGACTGAGCCTTGTATACAGCTATTTTATACCTACACTTCAATTTTGTAACTTTTTGGCACTCCATATCTCAAGAAAAAGGTGACATAAAGTATAAAAGTTTGTGACCTTATTAATATCATTAAGGGAAATACCGTACCTATGTTTCTAGGAGAACTAAACGCCAAAAATAATTTTTGAGGGGATGAGGGGGATAAAATGCACAACTTTTTTCCCATAGGAGTTATCGACTTTTTTTCTTCAGATGGCACATCTACATGTTGAGACCTTTCTTGTGACTTCTCAATCATGAAAATTGGTTCAGTCATTCTCTATAACTTTGTGCCACAATAAAAAAAAACTTTTTAGAAATTAAGATATAAGGTTGTTACGTAGGTTAGGTGTCTACCTCCCTGTTTGTATGTGTATCTTTCTTGAATATTCCTTTTTTAAACTTTTTGAACATTTTTGTTTGGATGCTAAAAAGTTTGTTTTTTTATGAAATATGCACATTTCTATACTCGTCATTATTGGGACACACATTGTTTTTGCATGCTTGCTTTTCTGTATTCGAAGAACCAAACAAAGGCAAACGTGTAAAAACAGACCACATATTTTCTGAAAGATCACTTGAATATTCAGCGTACTTCTCTTCATATCTAAAAACTATTGTTGTTCAAAAAGCTTATTCGAGATGACCAATAGTTTCCCTTACGCCTTGATTCTTAGAATTTCGGCCAATAAATTAAAATAAATTAAGTGTTTGACAGATTCTGTTCGATCCTTTAGAAAAAATTCCCTCACCCTCTCCGTCGCAACCCTAATTTCGATTTTAAATTAACAAATCTAAATTCATCTTTACTTCACTTCTAAATTGGCAATGCTGGCAGGAACATTGATTTCTAACTCTAAATTCAATTTTAAGAGCATAATCAAAAGACATCGAGTATTTTATATTGTAAAATTGTTCAAGTTAATATTAAGACCAAGATCTGTAATTTTTATGTGTTTAAATTTGTCTAATTTTAAAAGCTCATTAATTCGCTTTAAAATCCTTTTTGAATTTCATTAAATAACTAGCACTTATGCTTGTCTTCGCCGGACTATGGAGTTTTTGAGATTAAAATGTTTTAAAATAGAAATAAAAAGGAAAACTCGTAAGAGCAAAGTAAGTGAATACTTATAACTGCATGTTCATCCACAAGTACCTACAGAACTTCTCAGCAGATTTTGAAGAAATTTGCAGGATTTGTTTATTTTTTTTAAGTATTGTCAAATTCGAAGTCAGTGCCTCAAAATGTTAGACAATAAATTATGAAAATTTAAAACTGATCACTATTTTGAGCCCTTGGCGGTCACAAAATGAGTGGAATGAAACAATTAAGGAACCTTAACGTAAAATTCGAACTCAGCGCCTTAAAAAACTCTATAAACCATGATTGTATTACACAATAAAATGTGAAAACTCAAAATTGATCCGCTTTTTGTGCCTTTTTCCGTCTAAAAAGGGGGCAAATGAAAACCTTAACGTAAAAATCGAACTCGTGGTTTTAAAAAATAAAATTATAGGTGGATGCGTGAACAATATTACACAATTTTCTGTAATATTGTTCAATTTAAATGTACAGGGTGTTCAGCAAAGTACCAAAAAATTGATGTTTGCCTTCCACATTTTCAGGAATTTAAAAAAAATGCATATGTATGTGATGCTCGGGTATTCACATACCATTTTCAAGCTTCTCGCTCAATAGGAAGCACGAAAAATAAGTCTGGACACGTTTACAATATCCAAAAAGATTGGTTTTTTTGCCCACATGCGCGGCCTTTTCACATTTTCTACCTTCTGGCTCAATGGAAAGTACCAAAAATAAGTCTGTACACGTTTATCGTAGTCAAAAAGTGGATTTTTAGCTTATACTTGCGACTCTTTTCACATTTTCAAATTTCGTAAAAACGAAATGTGTATATAATAATCAGGCACCCATATACAAATTTTCAACTTTCTGGCTTAATAGGAAGTACAAAAAATAAATCTGGATATCTTTATAATAGCCAAAAAAGTGGGTTTTTGGCCCATATCTGCGCTCCTTTCATAAATTCGAGATTTCGAGAAAAAAAAAACATAATAACTAAATGTAATATATACTGATGCACTACCTATCATACAAATTTTCAGCCTTCTAGCTAATAAAAGGGAAGTACAAAAAATAAATGCGGACGGAAATCCGGACTTTTTTGTATTTTATGAACCTAATAATAGAAGATTTTAATTTCTTAAGTTCAAATTATTCCATTAATCAAGCATCTTTCTCGTTGGCAAATTCAAAGACAACATTCGAAACTTCTCTAGCTGCTGGGCAGGTAACAATATGCTGGAGATAGCAAACAAAATGAATAAATAAATATGGTTTAACATGAGACGCTGCAGTCAAAGTATATAATTGAATCTCCTCTTCCTTTCCACAGTGTCCTCGCTCGAAAAATCTGAAATAATGAGTCAGAATTTGAGTCGGATGTTATGTCGACTTGAGAATTGAAAGTCTCAGTTATATTAATTATTAATTTGTTACTTTAGGTATATTTATAAAATTGACAAACGGTTTTTGAAAAAAACGTTACCTAGGTATTATTTAAAGCGATTCGCTTTCAGTCTGAAAATATTTTATTAAAGTTTAAATTAATAAGGTACGATGAGACGGGTACGTAGAATTTTTAAAAAACAATTAAAACTGACGAGACAAAAGATTTTTAATTTTTTATCCTCCAGCTAAAAATTATTATTGCGACGGTCTTTTGGGAACTCCGCGAGAACAGATCTTTCGAGGTTGACTTTTCTTAATTTAGTTACAACTTTAGTCTTGCTTTCGATTGTTTAATTCTCGAATAAGTCGTATGATCGTCATAAATTATTTTTTATCGGAACATATTCTTTTGTAGAAATATGCTTTAAAGGTTCGCAATGGATCAGCTCCAACCACATCGGATTCCTGGTAGATGGTGCCTAATTGGTAAGTGGAATGAAGAATTTACAAATAAGAAAAATCTCTAGGATAAAAATAAAAAGTATCCCAAAACTTCTATTCATCTGAATCGACCTGTTTTCTTTTTTTAAGATTTAAAAAAATTGAGTAAACTCTTAAATATTTGGTGTAAATTCCGGGTAAACATGGAAAAACTGCGTCACAGCCAAATTTTCTTAAAATTTATGAGACCTCTGTCAACACATTTCATCGACTAATTTGGAGTAAAACATTTTTTAAGCAATTCTCAAAAGAATTTTCGCCAGATTAGCCACGCTAAGTGATCTCAGTTTTCATAATTTTCTTCTTACAATCGTAAATGAATACCTACCTCACAAAAAAATAGTGAATTTTCGCTTCACCCAAAACTCGTAAAAATGATGAAGAGACCCAGTTATTCGGCTACCAAATACCGACAGTATAATGGTTTTACAGATAGGTGCCTAATTAACACGGTAATTCATATTCAATACTAGCAAAACCGTTTTTACTGACCCCCCACAGACACTTACCTAATTCAATGTAAATTAGGTACAGAAAATTTATAATAATCGTATATTTTAGGTGAAATTAATATCGTATCTCCGCCCCACCCAGTTTATTGATGATTTTTCCTGCCTATGATGTATTTTATAGAGTCATTTCATTGCGCTATTTAAATCAAATTCTTTTTAATTATTGTATCAATAAAAAAGTCCGAGGCCTAACGTATACAATGAGAGTATAAATTTCGAAATAAATTCGTAAACACAATGGTGTGGGTGGGAATTGGTGACTCTTATAATTCTTTCGTATCAAGATTTGGTGAATGTTTTTTTCGGTTGTCTAAAGCAGAATATATACTGCTTCAAGGTCATTAATATTGTTTCTCCAGCGATTTCAAATTATTATAATTACGATTTTATTTGTTCGTTGTATCGTATTGTCGAAAATCTTCGTTTCAGTCCTGAATTTCTGTTACCTACATTACCACTAGCCTACACGATTATTTCGCATTTTGTTAATTAGATTTTATATGCTTTCAAACGGATGAAACTTTATTTATTAAGTATTGGCGTTGGTATTTGTAGCTTCGAAAGTTCGAAACAAATCGAATTTTTCTTCGTACTTCTCATGTACTTGCGTATGAGGGGATTCATGTTTACAAGGTTATACATGGAATGACTCAGAGGAACGTACATATGCAGAAGAAAAACTTGAAATTTTCGAATTTTTTTTGTTTTTTTTTGTAGGAACTTACCTGAACTTAGAAAATTTGCAACATAACTAACTGGGTGAAAATTAGCGGTATAATTCCTAATTCATACCGAATACCTATATTAAATCAACTTTTTTTCTTTTCTTTTGTTTCGCGATTTCTGAATAAATGTAATTTTCATAAGAAAATAAATAAATTCTATAGGCTAATAATTATTCACTGTGTGTACGTTACGCTACCGTATTGTTGTTCCGGCTAAGATAGTACCTAATTTAATTTGCTTTCTGTTCCTCTACCATTATCGTCCAGATACGCTATTTGATTGACTTTTCAGCTTATAATTTTCATTATTTTCCTACCAAATTTCAGCTTAATTTTCTTCTGATAGGTATTAATAACGTTAGTCGTAGAATTTGTTTTGAAATATACCTAATTCAACTTGAATAATATATGAATTATTTTCAAGTCATAATCAGAATATTAAAAATATATTGCATTACGGACAACTACCTTTAGGCGGAAATAGATTTTTCAACTCCCCTTCAAAAATGTTATAATATTTTTTTTATCTTATGAATATATCTTAGGGATATGTTAGCGGCAGGGTGAGGTGTTTGAAGGGCGCTATAATGAGAAGCAGAGACATGGGTGGGGGCGTCCTGAACGACCCCTATCCGTGGCAGGACACAAAATTTTAAACATAGAAATCCCTCTTTTTGGAAAAATTTCTGGGAGACAGCCCTTTCCAACCCTCCCCCTATTCCCATTTATGTGAATGACAATAGGTAATAATTCAGTTTTAAAACTGAGAATTTAATTGCTCTTCTTACTCATCCTATACTATAATACAGTAATAATTGTATGTATGTAATCGCGTTTTGAAGAACTAGACCAACAATGTTATTAAAATTTACAGAAAAGGGGTTTTTGGGTATGAAAAAATGATCTAGACAGGTCCCAAGTTTGAGAAAATTCGTTAAACAGAAATATAAGCATTTCAATTTATCCATCAATACAGTAAGCGATAATAAGTTGTTTTGATTCAAAACTACAGGTTTGGCCTTTGCATCTTTAATGAAAAAAGAATGAAAAACAAGAAGGGTTATCAGGTTTCTTGAAGAAAGGCAAAGACGACAAATCAATAATTAACGTAATAGATAAATAATTTACAATTAGGAAATATAGAATAATAATAAAATAACAAAATTACCCGAATCTAGATAGTCCACTTACATGCGATTATTGAATTGGCCAAGTACGTAAGTACAATCAAGTTCAAGTAACTGATTTTTGAACTCGAATTAATTTTTCACACATAATGGAATTCACTTGAATGGATAAGACAGAGCAATGGAAAAGTAATAAATAATGACGAAATAATTAATTTCTTATTTCAACTTTTCCACTAAACAAAATTTAAAATCATATGAAAAAAAAAGAATTGGTGATTGTAATAGGTTTTTGGCAACATTATAGACATAACTTGTGGTCTCAATATATTTCGGTTATCTTTCTACATGTAATATGGAAAATGTAGAACTCCCGATGAGAAAGAAAAGGAAAAAGATAAGAAAAAGTTTGGGAAAATATTAAATAAGACCACGTAAATTTCAATTTCCTCAATTTGTTTATTCTATTTCGGTAGGGTAAAATTATAAAAATGTATGATGTTTGATCATTTTTCAAAAAAAAAAAAAAGTCAGAAAATGTATCTAGGCATAGAAGTAGGAATTAATGCCTTTAATAAGACAAAGGTTTCCATTGCAAAATAAAAATAATCAAATGAGCGAAAATTTCACTCAAAAATGTAAATTTTCTTGCGCTCTAAGAATATAAAAATACATAGATACTCAATTGGCAAAGTTTAGAAATTAAGATGGCGTACCAAAACTTAATATTTAATGGTCAAGTACCTAATTTAAATTTATAAAAAATCAGAAAATTTCGAGAATTGATTTAGTTCATAGAAATTTAAAGGTAGATCAATTCTCGAAATTTTCTGAATTTTTCTAGATTTTAATTCGAAAATTGGACAATTGAATAGTGAATTTTGGTACGTCGGTTCAATTCCTAAACTTTTTCAATCACGTATCCATCTATTTTTATATTTTTAGGACGCACGAAAATTTATATTTTTATGAAAATTTTTTGCTCATATATTTATTTTTATTCTTTTTAATTTTTAAAAAATTTGAGTAATCGCTGTCTTTCATATTTAAATTGCGAATAGGCAGTTCAAAAACGACTAATTCCTGATCCTATACTTATATCTATATTCAATCGGAATTTTTTTTTTTTTTAAAGTATCTTCAAATTTATAATATTCATGCAACAAGTTGTCATTGAATTCCATTCGTCAACACCTTGGTAAACAAACCCATACGTATTCAATTTTATTTTTTATCTCACTTCGTTTTCTTCACGTGAAGAAATAGAATAGTTATTTGTGATACAAGTGTGTAGGTAAAGTAGGTGATTTTGATACGAGTGTGATTTTTGTATCACACTAGTATAAAGTATTAATTACCTACTACATATCTCGGTGTCGCATCTTATTTTTCTCAATATCCCCTCTTTGAAAAAAAGGACAATGAAAAAAATTTAATAACGACAAGGAAGGGTGAAATGTGTATGAAAACAAATGTATAAAGTAAAGCATGCATACAAGCTGGTGCATAGAGTAAAAAATGATGCATGAAGAATTTACATTATGCATTATTTTAAAATCATCCGTTTTGTATACAATCAAGCTGCGCATAATCATCTATACTTGATCGACAGGTGTTACAAACAAATTTTTCTACAAACTAACGATTGCAAAAGTACCGATTCAATTTATTAATATTTTTATAAATTAAAATGTATTGATATAAATTGCCAACATGTTAGCAAAAAGTTCTGGTGAGTTAAGACAAATGTACACCTCAAATTTCACATCGATCCGTTCAACTAAACCATACACGTGATATATTGGAGAAACAAGCAAATTAATGTTAAAACCTTTGCTGTGCATGCACAGATGATTGTACGTTCATATAAAATAGTAATATATACCACTGCGGTGAGTTGAGATGAATGTATGGCTCAAGTTTCATATCAATCATTCAAGCCAATCGTGAGATATTGTCGGGGCATACCTACATACATCCAGAATGTGTTCCAAGTTGGAAGGAAATTGGTAAAAGAGACCAAAGCAAAG
The DNA here is from genome assembly GCA_011428145.1 of Ericerus pela. NCBI lineage: Eukaryota > Metazoa > Arthropoda > Insecta > Hemiptera > Coccidae > Ericerus > Ericerus pela. Next base: position 43,491 of record WOFM01000576.1, on the reverse strand, counting down.
TTTTTAACTATAGTTCGATAAAAATTTTGGACAGAAGTAAAACTTCATTTTTTTAGTTTTTTTCTTTTTAATGGTATAATTATTCATGTCGACAACGATTTTACAAAATAACAACCTGTCTTGTTTTTGTTGTTTTTTTTTTCACTTCTTAAACAGCAGAAAAAATTAATTATTTTTTCCATTCGTATACGTGTACTACAAAATGAGTCAGTTTTTTCTCGTTAATTATGAAGTGTACGTCATGAAAGAAACAATGTTACACTTTGAATAGTTTCATTTCTGCATCGGAAGGTTTCATTTTCAAAGCAGTTCAGTCGCAGTCATTGGGTTCAGTTTAGTGACGTCCCAGAAGAATTTTTCAAGGGGTGAATGTTCGAATTCGCCAGTTAAAAAAATATACATATCTATCCTTACAGATTATAAAATATTAAAGGTTAAAAAATGTTAGAAACACTATCACTCCAGAACGGCTGGAAGGATTTGAATGAGATTTTCTAGAAAAAATTGTGTTATTTTCAGGAAATTCCGTAGCCCCCTGGAGGCAAAGTTACGAATTTTTACCGTTTGTGAAAACAGAAAACATAAAATATTTGTTGAAATGAACGAAAACGAATAGAAGAGAATTTAAAAACACATCTTCGCCTCTCCTTTTTGTTGCTTAATGGTTGGTAAGGCAGATATTATTCACTCTATCTTTCATTTTTTTTTCATCAGATTTCATTTGAGTCTACAAAAAAGCGGTTAAGATCATTTTTTCTCATATTATCAAATGATAGTAGGGGCCACTAAATTCAAATTTTTGGCCCAATTTTGGATTAAATCAATTTTTGGATCCTTTTGGAACACGAGAAGATGGAAAAGGTAATTTTTTGGTATATTAGTGATACATTACATGGTATGTTTCTCAATCTGGTCAATGTTTTGATTGAAACAATATTGTTGAAACACTTGAGGCCACAAGGTTGTTAAGATAAGGGAAAAAGGCATATGCAGATAAATAGACCCCATGCAAGTGAAGCAGTAGGCAACAGCTCATGTAACTATAATAAATATAAAGGCAAGAAATTGTACCCTGAAATTAATTCGACAAAATTATTTTACTTTTATTTATTCGCTAAATTCTATTGGGAAGTGGAGGCTCCACAAGAAGCGATAAATTCACCTCATACTATCAAAGGATGAAAACAGGATATATATTTTTCCCACGTATTTTTCCATAAGATAAGAAAGATTTTGAATGGATTTTCTGAGAAGTGAAACTATTTGAATATGGATAATAGTTAATGGTAAGAGGATAATCTTTAAATCATACCCAAATGTAACGATAAAAACTCATTTTTTAAAAAAATCTTTGAATTACAAGATCAATACATATTATATCTATTTTCATCCATTATCCTGTTTTCAGATGATTACTATATCTTCGCCACCAGAGTGCGTATCTCTGCCTCCACTTTTCACTGCGCATGCACCAACTATCATGCAACAAAATATATTTCGTTGTTTCCAGGGACTGCAAAGACAGCTGAAAGCCGAAAGCTATAAGCCGAATTTTTATAATTATAGCTTCAAAAAGCCAAAGCTAAAAGCTAAAAACCAAATATTCCGAAGCTGAATCTAAATGTTTTTGGCTTTTAACATAATTAATTAATTATGTTTTACAGTTTTACCGATAGAGGTCTTTTTTTTTTTCATGACTGTGGCTGATTTTGCATGACTGATTTTATTTTGCAATTTTTTTTTGCATAACCAGTCATCTGTGTAGAGGAAGTCACAAAGGTGGACCCTTCTCCAAATTGATAATGCTGATGGCTGATCTCAGTGTAAACGGGATATTTGTTTTCAAAATTGAAAAAATTCATCGAGATAATGCCATTAATTTAATTTAATACCCAGTGCTATTCTTTGGAGAAATCTTTTTATATAATATTTTGAATATTTTGAACGAAAAATATCATGGTTTGATTTTGTAAAGGTTATTAAAAATGAAGAAACATCCAGAGTAATTGAAATAGCAGACCCTGAATTCGAGGTGATTATTTTACTCCATTCTCTTTTGAAAAATGCAATTGTATATTAATGCATTACATAATAACTCTGTTTGATAGGACTACACCAACTTACACCAACCTACACCAGGAGGGCGGTTCTATAAATGTAGGAATGTTATGTAACTTAATGCCAAGTTTTACTTGAATATATTTGTGGAACATCCCTACTAGTTTAGGTTGATGTAAGTTAGTGCAATCCTATCAAACAAAGCTACTGATTATTTTGTATTCGATAGGAACTCAATTTTAAGTATTTTAACCATTGTCAAATTCGCAAGCTAGAAAATCTATCCAAGTTCCAGTAAAAGTATAGATGCTCTAAATGTGTGAGTTCAGATAGATTTTATACTTCATAATAAGCATCGAGATAAACTTCAACGTGACAAATTAGCTGCTATTGGTGGGACAGAATTTGAAACAATTGTTAGAACATTTATACCTAATTATCGATTTAAATCGAGTGAAAATATTATTCACTTCTGGGAAACTAATAAAATGATATGTCCTGAATTATATAAAGTTGTGATTGTATTGGCTGTTCCTTGTACTTAAGTAACTGTGGAGCGCTTTTTTTCTCAGCTGAGATATATACTTGATCCATTGAGGAATTCTCTTAGCTCTGATATTATTGATGACATTTTATTGTTGAAATCAAATTTTAAGCATTTATATTCATAAAAAATGATAATTGTAATGTATTTTTAATTAACTTCTGTAGTAGCACGCCTACTTTTGACTTTCATTCTTTAATAAAAGCTGTGCAACTTTAATATCTTATGTATTTATCTTATTTTATCAATAGAGAAATTATTTTATATGCTGATTGTTGAAGCTGATAGCCGAAAGCTATAAGCTGAATCTTTATATTTTGGCTTCAAAAAGCTAAAAATTAAAAGCCAAAAAATATATTTTGTGAAGCTAAAAGCTGAAGTTGAATTTTAATTTTTCAAGGTTGTAAGCATAAGCTGAAAGTCGAATTTTTATTTTTCAGCTTTGCAGCCCTGGTTGTTTCTGCTGAAACAATGAATTCTACAGTGTTACCCTACTATGCTAACAAAAATTCATGGCTGGCACATGCTAAATTCGCAGTGCTTTAGGGTTTGTGTAATATATATGTCGCAGTCAAAATCAAAAATTATGAAAATTTAGGAATTTTCAGTCAAGAGGGAAAACACTGGCAAAAAGACTTGATGTCCGATTTCGTACATTTGCCTGACAAATTTCTGTCAGAAATGCAAGTTTCATCGGTTTTCAGTCATTTATGAAATTGAAATTTTCCCGTGAAACTAACCTAGTCAAAATCAATAATAAGTCAATGTTATTTTATAATGCCTAAAATTTACATTAATTACCTATATATGTAAATAGGTAAAAGGTGGAAAATGTAATTAATTCTCAAAATTATTTTATTTGACTGAAATTATGAAGTCAATTACCTTTGTAAATAATTCATGAAATTAATACTTTCGCTTTTAGGTACAGTGGAAGGTTCGGTGAGATGGATTATTATATTATTCTTTTGAAAAACGAATTTATTTTCTTTAATTTGTTTTTGCCCCCTGCAAAATTTAGCATAGGGAGTGAGGGTAGGATTTTCGATATGTCAGTCCAGGGACTATAATTACCCGCGATTTAAAGCGCAATCCAATTTTTTATCAAGAAATTTGTTCAATTGATTATTTCGGATGAACCTAATTTGCTTAGACACTTAAACGTTCAAAGGTGTATATAAGGGAGGGTTTCCCGAGAGTCTAGACACATCCCTTGGCTCTAAAAAAAAAAAAAAAAGCTTGACATAAAAAATGAAGTGTATTTGTTGTTATACCTAATGTTCAAAAAATTGAATGATCGCTGATCAGTAATTAGGTTTGTGTTAACTTAATACGAAATAAGTTAACAAAAAATGTATTTTCCTCGAGGAACTTTTTGATAGAAAAAAACAAAAAAACGTTTGATATTAATTATAATATGCAGAGGTACCTACTGATAAAATAAAATGTTTGCTGGTCATTCATAAAAAGCGCAGCAGATTTACATATGTTATAGTCCAGGTAATTAATTCTCATGCAATGAAAATACAAGTGGGTAAACATTGTTCCTCATTCATCCTTGCAATAGTTATGTTCATGAACTTAATAATTATATTAACTTGCACATTTTGTGGTTATTATGTCTTTTATATTTTTACACATACCAACAGATACCCCTATTCCCCCTCATTTTCGCAATGTCTTTGATATTCTTTCAAATGTGCTCTGTTCAATTTATTGATTTAATATTATTATTGTTATTATAATTTTATTTTATTTTATTTAATACACTTTTGCGTACAACCTCGACGATCTATTTTCGATGAAACGAAACACACATGCGGTCTATGAGTGAGATAATTTTTTCATTCACAGAATATATAAAATACACGGTTACCTACATCGATTACGGACTGTCAAATCGCTGAGAAATTTCGCGAGGTCACTCACTATACACAAGTATATGATTGAAAAAAGTGATTATTAAGTAACTTCTCCATATATTGCTATCGTTTACTGGTGTCCCACAAAACAATAATAATATTCTATCACACCAAAGAAACAGATTCCTTCATTAAGATTTCGCCTCGAACCCTATTCTTAACTTATGAGGCCATCTTTCTCAGCTACTCACCTTTTGCCAGAATTTTTTCATGTAGAATGCAGGTACGTTGGCAGGCCCGAAGAGAGGGGAAAGGGGCTCCGCATTTTCAAAAAGAAAAGAAAAAAAAGAAAAAAAGATGTATATTTTCATAGAAATCTATTTAAAAATTGACATAGATACAATTTCAAATTTTTTGGAAAGCTCACAAATTTTTTCTCTCCCGGGCCCGAATTTCTTCTCCACGGCCCTGTACATATTAGGTACCCATGTTTTAATGAACAAACGTCGTTAACGTAAAAACGAGAAAATTTACAGCAAAAGAGTTACCAAAAAATTATTCACAAACTCATGATTCATCTATAAGCGAAGAAAAATTTGGAATATCTTGATTTTTTCTGTTACTAATTTTTTTTTTTTTTCGCTTCACTTACAATAATGCTTTGGCTGACTGAATAACAGCCGTTGAGTTGTCAGCATCACTTTAGGGGCATTAAGCTCTTCCTCATTTTACTTTGCACATCAAATAAAATATGTACATGCGTATAATAACCTGCCTATAGTCCACAGTTTAGCTCAAAAATTATTGAAATAAAAATTATTTTTACATTCCAAAATAAATCCAAAATCTGAACGAAACTAAGATTTTATATTATTTTTCAGATCCCTTCTGAAAAATTTTCTATTCGTTTCATTAACCTTGAATACAAAAATCATAGACCTTCGTTTATATAAGTAGAATGACTGATGTATAGGTAGTCTAGGTAAGTATAGTTATAGGTAAGATGGTATTTTAATTTAACCTTACCTAATTGGTTTTATTTTTATTTTTAAACTGTCACCCAAAACCCATTAATGTTTTCTGATAATTTCTGTGAACAATTTGTCGGCACGTAACCTCCGATTAAGGTTTTTCCGGTTGCAGCAGAATAATTATTCTTTCGTCACTCGATTGCAATTATCCCAATATACTTATATCTACCAATACAATCTACAAGCTGGGGCTAAACACAGTGGCAACAGTGCCAAAATAATTTCTAATTTTTTTTCGTAACTTCCCTGACGACCTTGTATAGGTAGCTGTTATTTTATTTCAAGGACATCATCTGTTTGAAAATAAGCCTACCTAGTTCTAATGTTACTCTTTTTAGAACTCACCAAAAATGGTCATAATTGTGCTTTAAAAAAAAATTATTTTATCTATAAAAACTAAAAAAAAGGCAAGAATTTCGGATGAACTTGCTAGAACACAGTAAAAATGGGTGGGGGCTAGTGCCGTCTTTTATTTCTTCATTTTTAAATTTTTTTGGAATCGTTTGAGAGCAGATATGATCGGGGCTCGGAGGATTTATTGAGGAAAATTATTCGAAACGTCGATTTAAGGTCGATATAATTTGTGGGATTTTTTGTCATGTAGGAATGAATCGATGAACTGGGTTAATCCTCCGTTGATTTTAGATGAAAGAAAATAAATGAGGAAGGAGAAGTAACTATACTGTGCAAAGCGAAAACCATCGAGCAAAAATGAAGCTATGAAATTTCATTATCTTTCGACTCTGAATTTTGCGAATGGGTGGGAAGGAGAAACGGTAAAATTTATTAATATCACCTGCGTATCTTGGTATTCAGCAATTAAATTTACGGTGAAAAATGTTCGAACTACATTATATGATCTGTTAATTTTTCGTATGTAAATTACACTTTTTATTACCTACCTATCAACTTTTTATGAATAAAATATAAAAAATTAAAAGAAAATGAACGAGTAAACGTCAGTTAATTATACGAATTCTTAGAAAATCTTTGGTTTCTTTTCGAAGTTACGATAATAAATTTGACTGTACTTGTAATTTAGAAGAAGAATATCAACATTTACCTGCATTTTGCCATTTATAATTGTTATAGAATGCAAGAAAAAAGCGTTAGGTAGCAACTAACCTCTTAATGATTTTCCTCCTAATCATATTAGTAGGTACAGAGTTTCATATTTCCTGCGGTTTAGAAGAAAAGGGAAAAAGAAAATTTTTACTTATAGAAATATATTTATAGGGTCCGCGATATCACCTAACCATTTTTGTTGCAGAAATAGCATACGGTGCCATTCAGTATTCTTTTGCGAAAGATTTCAACCATAAATTTCTAATACCTATATCGACATCATCTGCGGTTTTAACTCGTTGCTCATTGCACGTAGATATAATGGAAAAAAATCTCTGCGATGTTCATAAATTCTTTTTAAAAATATAACAAAGGAAAAATCGTAGAGAAATCAAGAAAAAGAAGTAAGTTAGAATTAACTAGCCTATAAACAAGTACATAGAATTGAATGCAAAGTCTGAAATACAATCTTTATTGATCCTAATTATGAATTTGAATTCATGGCATTATTTTACGTGTTTTTTATAACCTTTTCTCTCAACTGAAAGTACTTTCTAATTTTTAATTTAAATTAAAAAAAATTTCGCCCTTGGCCTAGGCTAGGCTCATAGTAGGCCTATGCGTAAATTCGATAAGTACAGCACAGTCATTGTAGTGTATTCCAAATAAGAAAGACGTGACGTCTCAGAGACGTTCACATTTCCCAACTACAAAAACTTAAAAACATTGGTGGGAACAAAATAGTTTTGGATGCAGTTTTTTTTTGAATGGTGTGAATCTTTACCTTGTCCTTTCCCCTCAGTCGATCAGCTCATATGAGGTCAAAGCCGCCTTTAGGACCTCCAAGCTCAGGAAACTGCCTGCAAGGGCTAGCGCTTGGAGCAGGTGAGAGAGAAAAATCACCACAAAAAAAAATAAATGCCATCAAAAGAGAAGATAGACCTTTTAAAAATTTCTTCAGAAGCATGATCTAAACAAAAAAAAACTAGCGCAGCAAGAACGCTAGAAAATCTAAGTTTCTTAATTAAAATAATTAAATCTCTATATATAATGGGTCTTTGCATATTATAAAATACTACAGGCTAAAAACTGTTGGAAAAACTATCACTCTACAACTAGGGCTAGTAACTACATGAATTTTATGAATTTCAGATAATAGTGTCAAAACTTTCCTGGTGTCATGAAACGAAAATGAATCAATTCCTTACCTTGGGTCTTAATATTAGATCAATTTTAATATGTAGATTTTCTTACAAAACCTACGTAAACAAAAACGCGATGTATATATGAATGGATCATGAAATTTAGAGGAGAGGGGAGGCAAAGTTGAAAATGCCTTCCCTTCAAATGGGCGAAAATCTAACGAAAATATAGATAGGAGGGGTAAATATCCTGCCCTCGAGACTATCGAGAGGAGGTGGAAGTGGGTGACTCCGTAGGAAAATACTTAAAATTTATTTTCACTCACTCCACCCGCGAAATTAGCTTCTCAAATATAGTAAAGCTCCTCCCACAGATAAATCTTGGATTCGACATTGTACACGGATGCAATTTTGCAATTTTCAATTTTTTAAAGGACCCATAATTTTTTTTTCACGGGCTCGAATTCCCTCTCTATGGGTTTGCTTGCCCTCGCATTTTATGTTGCCAGGAGCATCGAAACACCTAAGGCCGGGCCCTGTATAACTTCACGTCTTTCTTATTTGGAATGGAGTGTAAAAATATTTTAGAGTTTCATTTTCATCAATATTTTATTCTAACGGATCAATATGTTACCTAAAGGTAGGTAGTGAGGAAGAAGAGAAAAGGAAAGGATTTGAATGAGAGAAAACGAAGTCTTTTTCAAATTGATCTTCTTCGTTGGAAATATATGTTTGATGATTTTTATTAATGCAGGTAAAACGGGAGGAATATAAACTGGAAAAATAAGTTGTATGTATATTTATTGAAATTAATGAGGAATATTTTTCTTCATAACTTCTTTAAAGATTTTTGGTTATTGCATAGATCTAGTCCTACATCATAATGACGTTGAGTTATCCTGGGCGTACTTACTGTTCTTCGTGTATACTGCGATTCACCAAGTACATGGGCTAGCAACAGTCCAATTGTTATGATGACATAGCCACCATAGGTTATATCCGCAATCCATGATCCGGCTTGGTTCCATGTTATATTGTTAACTAGTGGCCACTCTTGTGAATTTTTTTCCAGGAAGAAGAAAAGTCTGGAAGCCTCTTCATCTGTCCACCACTTGTACAAAAGACAGCAAACACATAGAAGCTGAAATATCAATCAAAGTATCTTCATTTTTGTGCAGACAGACTTCTAAAAAGTTCTACCTTGTCAAAGGCGAGTGCGAGGGGGCACAGGGGCCGTGACCCTCACGTAAAAAAAAAAACTCAATGATTAACGAGTTTGTGTTATTGTAGTCGATACTCGGTAGTCTGTACTTTACGAATAGGCAGGATATAAACGATTCAAGAGGCAAAAAATTAGAATTAAAATTTGGCCTCTCTCTTTAGGATATCCTGGATCCAACATGGCTCAAGATAATCTAAAGGAATGCGAGCAGCAAAGGTTTAGAAATTATAAATAAATAAAATTTGTTGGGCGAGGCTTCAAATTTGTTAAATTAGGTACCTATTCCAAGGTAGCTACTTACTGAAAGGTTAGAAAATTCACAATGAAAAAGAGGACATTCAAATTTAACCTGAAAAAATAAATAGAAAACAACCAGCATACCCGGACTTTGCCTCAAAATTTAGGATAGGAAACTAAAGAACAAAAAGGTCGTTGGGCCAAAATATTTTTATTAATTCTAGTCAGAATTACAAGATTTAAAAAAAATTGGCGACCCAGGTATATAAACACTAATTTTCATTTTTTTGCCCGGAATGTTTTGAGTGAGCAAATTCCAGCTCTGAAAGGGCTAAGACTTTCAAAAAAAGAAGAAAAATGGGCGAATTTATTATTCGTTCTCGTTTCAATAGTATTATTTTGAAGATTATTTTTTATTTTGTTATTATTCGTTTTATTATTACTGAAATAAATATGATTAAGAATAAAATTATTGGTCATCAATTAGAGTTGAGAAGTCTAATGAAATAACCACAGGATAGGCCTACTTCAACATATTCCCCCCAAAAAACGTGTTCATTAACTTAAAATAAAAAGAGGTTTAAATGAGGAAACGTCGCCCTATTGAGTAATCACAGGGACGAGAAGGTGAAGACTACGAGTGAGTTTTAAGGAAAATATGTACTAAAAATTCGAATTTGGCACATCAAGCAATGTACAGGAAAGGAATTGTACGAAACAGTGAAATCTGAAACTAAAATTTCTACAGTGGGCCTAGTTTGTCTACAATTAAAGCAATTTGAAAACTAAAACTAAAGTAATTACTAGCCTAAAAAACTGAAATATCTTGTTTTATTTATTTTCCGAGCCTCGTTATGATAGATATTAGCTGAATATAGACTTCAATTAAATTAATCACGTACCACTTCGAATACTTTGAGTATAGCCCATTGGTCACATCCAGCCATAACGTCACTTAATTAAATTCATTATAATATCAAAGTATTTAAAAAATTGTTGACACATTTACACATCGCACAGCACAATAAACTGAAAGAATACTCGTATTTTCACGATTTAGTGAAAAATTTATTAATTATTTTGCAAAGAGAAGGAAAATATCGCCCATATTGATAAAAATTTTCGTAAACGAGAGTGAAAATTTTTCATAAACTTAAAAAAACTTCGGTGATTCTCAAAGACGATGGCGACAAAATGGTTTGAAAATATTTCAAATTGTACAACGAAACCAGTTTAATGTGTTATGTCCGTAAAGCATTGTATTGTGTGTGATAATGTTATGAAAATCGTACCAAAGAGTGGCACAAGGTCTCAAGTTTGAAATTAAGTATTTGCGCATGTTTTAACATCGTGGGAAATTTTTAACGGAGGACACAGCTGATAAAAATTACCTATTTGTTTAAAAAAAAAAAAAAGACAACAAAACGGAAAACAAAAAGAATAAAATAAAAGAATTTATCGAAATTATTTACTATAGGAAGGTAATATTATTATATTGGTACATTTAACGATGCTTGTTTTTTTCAATCCTTTTGACATTACTGTAGCGGTGTAGACATTTATCTAGAAAAACACGTCGGGAAACAGCAATGTGCGCATGAAAGAAACTAAAAATAAGTTTTTTTGAACAGGTAATTTCCGTGTACAATTGTTACCTACTTCTATAATTATCAATTTATATGATTAGAATTTTATTGGATGGTTTATACTGCCCAGAATCAGATTTAGAAGAGCGTATATGACTTTGTCATAAGAAGAGGTCCACACATTCTCAGTAGTCTCTTCTGACCCCTCCTCTCGACCAAAAATCACCAAAACTAATGAAAATACTTAATTTTTTTAGTTAAAACTGTTTTTTTTTCTTCTAAGAGAGTTCAGACCCCCATGACACCCCTCACATACGTCCTTGGGGGTGAAGAGAGCTATAGTCCTTCTCTGAGTCAAATTTTAAGCTATTGAGCTCATACATTCAAAATTATTTGCGTCATTGAAAGGAGAAACATGTAATATGTTACGAAGGCATGGTTTTAAAAAAATTTTTTTTTGTTTTGGGGTTAGGGGTCCAATAAGTTTGTAATAATCAGACTTCGAAATTGTAAATCCATCTCTGGTAGGTATGGTCAATATTTTCTTGAAAACAGTTCTCTTCAAATCTTGCGTTGAACTTTCCTCAACTGAACTGACAAATCATTGTGTTTAACAAAGTTAAAGACTGTCATCTGAATTTTCACGAAAATCGGAGTGTACTTACCAACTAGTTTTAAAAATTTTTCAAAGTGTTGAAAAGTGCTTTAAAATTTCGATAAACTGCATATAGCCAGGTTTTGTCAATCGTTATGGGTGCACAGTAACAACTTTTTATAATATGAAAAATAACGAAAATTAGAATAAATACTTACTATAATGACAATAGTATTCTGGTTAACGCCCCACAACATTACAAGAGGGGGCCTTCAAAGACGTCATCATCCCAACAAAATCAATAACTTATTGATGCTTGAAGATATATCCATAATATTTTTAATGAATAATTACAAACGTGAAGAGTGAAGACAAATAACTAAATTATAAATTTTTAATGAATACGTATATTAGGGCTACATTCTATTTACAGAATGATTTGAAAAATAATATCTATTAAAGGTTAAAACACCAGAAGAAATGAACATTAAAGTTATTAATTTTCCGTTTGTCCTACACTTAATAAATATATTAGGCCTACGTTTCATTTGAAAAATAACCTTTATAATCACAATAAACACCTCATAAAAGTTCATCATTTTCCACTTGGTATACATTTGATAAATATTTTAGGCCTATGTTTAGTCTGAAAAATCATTTTTCATAATGACAGTTAACAGCCTAAAAATTTGTTATTTTTCATCAGGCTTACACTTAATGTTAGGTTTACATTTCATTGGAAAAATCACCTTCAACGGTAAACAGCATAAAATTTCGCAATTTTCCATTAGGCCTACGCATAATAAATACGTGAAGCCTACGTTTTATTTAAAAAATCATTTTTAATCCCAATAAACAGCACGTAAAAGTTCGTCATTTTCTGTTAGGCCAACATGTAATAAATATGTTAGGCCTTCGTTTAATTTTAAAAATCACTTTTAAAATCATTTTAGCATAAACAGCAAAAAAATTAGCATTTTCCGTTAGGCCTACATTTAATAAACAAATTAGGCCTCCGTTTTATTTGGAAAATCATCTCTTGGGTCGTTATTCCACAAGTAAAACACGCCAAGTGCATTTGACAAACTCTAAATTTATTAATAGCTACTGAAATCTTGCTGAAATCTTCTTTTTTCGCGATAGAATCGCCCTTTTTTCAATATTTACTATCGTGTATTTTATTAGTGGAATAAGGCGTCTGAGAAAAATCATTTACCTAAATGTAGAGAATAATTATTTGTTTTTGAAAATTTGTACGCAAAAGCAAACTAAGGGCTAGTAAGTTCGACATAATTTTCTTCATTGAGAATAGATATATATCTGATAGGTACCTAATTACCTACCCATTTTTTTTAACAACATGAACAATCGAATGAAATTTTGAAAATTTTCTCAACGACGTAAATTATGTATATATTCATCACCTTGCAAAAATTTATCTCAGTATCTATAAACCTTTTTGATAGTATTAACCTCCATTAGCCGAAGAACTTTTGCGGCTGCTGAACTTTATTGTTTCGTACAAATTTTTCCTGAAAAATTTTGCAAACATTCGCTTCATCATTCATCAGAGAAAATTTTCAATTGTTCTTTCATTATTTTCAAGTAAAGAAAAACAAAAAACAAAAAAAAAGAAAATTTTTTTGTTAGTTTCATGTTTTATTTTTCTTATTCTGCGTGCATGACCTAGAACACTTTAACAATGCAAGGTTGTTTTCAAATCTTCTGCTAAATTATTTTATGGATAACAAAAGAGACGTCAATTTGCTCGTATACGAGTATATAATGTTGTCTGGTTTTTCTCACAGTATTTTGGAATGAAATAAATATGAGTGTATAATATGTAGTTTCTCAATCTGTGTAGGTATTCATTTTATGACCTAATACAGTATAGATTCTTGAGTAGTGATGAAAGATCATCCTTATTTTTTTAGTTTTCTGGAATTTAAACACGTTACAGTGCACCTATCATTTTATATTTTCGAAAAAATTTGCAGTGAAAAAAGTTATAGCCTCAAGTCTTCTTCCAGAGACCAGGGCCCGAAATTAATTACTCAAATCTCATTTTTTATTCATTGAGTAGAGTGTGGTCTTTTGTCATTTATTTTTCTCGTCGGGGTCAAATGAGTGTGAATAAGTTTGTTATTTTGAAGTAGCGCCCAGGTCAAAAGCTGCAGATAGTTTTTGTTAAAATGTTCATTTTAGCCATATTTTACAAAATTAGACCATTTTTAGAGTTTATTAAAAAAAACTGGTAAAATTTATAACCTTTTTTGAGGTTGATAAGAGAAAATTGGTTCATTAAAAACTATCAAAAAACTATCGATACTATCGATAGTTTTTATTTCTTACTATTTATTAATTGATAGTAAAAAGTTTTCAACTATCACTATGACTAGTGGTGGCTGTGCTCATATATCTGTTCCATACATGTAAGGGATGAAAAGAGAAAATAAAGGGCTGCATTTTTTTTTTTTTTAAACATATACAAGCCTCCCTTACCTTATTTGTGAAAATTTTTTTTCAGTCAGTTGACCATCAATCTTTGACTATATGTATAGTATAGGACCAGTAAAGCTCCATAAGACCAACGTACTTTTTAATGTTATGACATGCCAGTGAAAAAGTAGGCAACCTAGCATACCTTCTGCATATTTTCAATATTTTGTATGAATTCACCAATTTAGAATACATCTGTTAAAGGCATCACTTAAATTCACAAGCATAGCATACACAAACACAGAACAGGTTTACAGTCATATAGGTCATAAAGGAATGAGTCCCCACTTAACCATATCAGTGTATGATAAAATAAATATATACAAATGTACAAAATATACAAGCAGTGTTACCAAAAGGTAAATGAGAGAGTAAGAATTATATGGACTGTGTCCAACACCTCCCTGAATTTTTATAAATCCAGTTTAAAAAAAAATTAAAAATCAAGATAAACATAATTAAAATATAAAAAAATTCACAATTTAGAAAATTGGTATACAATATATGTTATTTGTAAGATTCGGTAATAAGAAAAAAAAACAGGCCTAATAATGAAAACCAAAAATAAATGGTAAACAAAAATAAAAAATTGCAAATGAAACAGTAGTCATAAACAATATGTGCGTCAATATGGTTTTATTAATAAAGGTGGTTAATTAATTAAAGCTGAAAAAGGAAGAGAATTATTATACATCACAAAAGAAAATGGTAAGTACATGCATTGAGTATATATATACTATCATAACTAGACTGATAAACAAAATGTTTAATTTTTTCCACCAAACTTGGATCTGAGAAATAGATCCCACCAACAGGTTCCTCTGCTGTTAAAGGATCCAAGTTTGAAAAATAATAAAATGATATATGACGTGTAGTAAATGACCATTTTTTGAAGGGTGTTGATTCCTATTGACTTCAACAGCCAACTCCTTGTGTATACTTTTTTTATGATACCTAATAAAAAAAAGGATTATCTGAAAAACAATTTGGAGTAATATTTATGAAGAAGAGATCTATATTACTAATGCACCACTGTGTTTTAAAAATGAACTGGATTTTTGGTGGAAAACTTCTCCATTAGGTTTGTCAGTCATATATACATTCAGTCAACAAGTACATGTTTAATTAATTTTAATATTATAATAAAATTGATAATTTGTATTAATAATAATATTTATTTTGTTTACAGATCGAAGTCTTATCAACCTCAAAAAAGGTTATAAATTTTACCAGTTTTTTTTAATAAACTCTAAAAATGGTCTAATTTTGTAAAATATGGCTAAAATGAACATTTTAACAAAAACTATCTGCAGCGTTAGTTCATCGACCAACTATCAAACTATCGATAGTTCGATAATTTTTCAAGAACTATTGATAGTTTGATAGTTTAATAGTACTATCACCCATCACTAGCCACCACCACAAAGTATTAAATATAATAGAGGATGCATGCTAGATGAAAAATGGCTCAGCTTTTGTAAAAAATTTTCAACTATAGCCATTACTACTTTTCAAAGTATCCCCACTCTTAAGGATCCGTACAATTTTGGTCTCATTTTAATCCATAAAATTCAGTTTGATATGGTTTCTGAATTGTCAGTTTTATTTACTAGTTCATTTAATTCTATTATTTGAAAAAAAAAATTCTTATCATTGTTAATGTTATGGGATGAACAAATTTGAATTTGGTACAGAAGGGAAGAACAGCTCTTCAAAATTGGTGCCACTTTTTATAACTGTGTTTAGATGGGCATGCGTCCTCTATTATATTTATAAGCTTTTACTGCAGTTACTGACGCAACAAAGTATGACATAATTTGGTACCATATCACTGAGATTGCTTTTATACATTTTGTTATTATAACCTATGATTAGGTGCTATTCTGTGAATATTAGGGCAGTTAAAGAGTGTTACGTTTTTATATTTACAGAATAGTACCGCGAAATCCGTTCTAAACCAACAAAGCTAATTTATTTTAAATTATAAAATAAAAGCGTATTTTTTAAAAACTCGTTTTTAACCTAACTTCTAAATACTCTATGGCCACAACAGCCCAAAAATTTCCGACTGTCATACAGGGTTGATTATTTCGTTTTAATCCACAACAAATTCATGAATTTAGCTGTATTTCGCAATGTGATTCGTTATCAATTTCGTTACAAAATGATACCACAGGTCTACGATTTTGATGTCTGTAATTTTATTAATCTTCATATTTTCTTCTCATTAGGTAATGTGTTTTCGAATTAATTATAGAAACTCATTTTGTCGTGTGCGTGTGTTTTCATGTTTGTAGTTTCTTCATTACAAAAGTAAAGTCGCTGTTTCTCGCCTCTAGTTAGCATTACTCGTCTATAATGACATCTCAATTCAGCTCTTACCGTTCATCATTCGAAAGCCGGTATGCTTCATCGGAGATGAAATTTAATTTCAGCGATGAAAAGCGATTTACAACGTGGAGAAAAATATGGTACTATTTGGCCGTGAGTCAGCAGGTTCGTTTCCCTTACGGTTTCTCTATTCCGCTGCGGTTATTTTCTTGAAAAATTAGTTGAACTTCTTATCGATTGTGAAATAGTAACATCCCTTCAATTTTATTAATAGAAATTAAAAGATAATTTTTTGATGTAATATTTAAGAGGGGAATTAACTTATGTATTACTCTCTTCAGGCTTTTTCCTATTGAATTTCTGTTATTTAAGCTAACTTTATAACGGAAGTTCAATACAATGCCAATAAGAAATGAAGAAAGTTTTATGATTTTTGAAAATTTGCGGTTGAATTTTTTATATATTGTACCCATCAGTCAATTTTGACTCCAAGATGGATTTGCAACAGTAGTGTTTGAGATTTTTTTTAAATTTAAATTTTTTTATCGGCTAAAATTAACTTTTTGAAGCTAAATTGAATGTTGCTCCGTAATTTAAAAAAAAAAAATCAGCGAATTCGATTTAAAATCATATTTCGCGTGCTTACCTGACATAACCTTTAAAAACTTTATTTTTTCAGGAACTTGAGCGAGGTTCCTAAATTTTATATTATTATCTTAAAATTTATGTTCTGTTTTTGAATGTATCAACCTCGATCAACCCACTTACAAGAATCCTGTATCCGCCACTGATACGGTGAGACTTTTTTTTCAGAATAAAAAAAAACTAATGAATAAACGAGTTAAGAGACACTTTGATTTAAATTTAAATCACCTTCTGTTGAGAGAAATTATTTCAAACCTCCAATTACTCGTTTCAATCATAAAACATGAAAATGTAAGAAAATATCTACAGTATTTACCTATAATGAAAACTAGTAATGTTTTTTCTTGTGTATCACCTTGTAGTCAGTCTTTTGTTTTAATTTCGATGATTTTCGCATTCTCAAAATATTCCCTCTGCTTGTCCGTTTTGATCTGCTGTTTTGTGATACAATTCGATTTGACGAATGAGGTGAGAATGGCAGAGTTTGTTGGCATATTGAGACATGAACTCAACCAAAAGTTGGGAGAATGCATGAAACTGCGTTATTGATGAAGAATTCACAATTTTCTTTTCATTCGTCGGGCCTACATTTTTTTGAAAATACTCAAATTTCTTCGTTTTTACCTACTGAAGTAAACCCTAATTATTGTGTATGGTGGTTTGATCTTCGAAATTTACTTTCGATTTTTCAAATCAAATAAAAGACAGCCATGCAACACAACAGTAGACTCAATGGGCGGGGGGGCTTAAAGTACCCTGGCATCCTCCGTCATTCCACTTGATGGAAAAAAAACCGAAGAGAGCGTTTTCTGTTTTTTGCGCCCTTAAAAAGTCACAATGTCAGCCATTATTTTTGTTTTGAAATTGCGATTTTTTAATTTCTACAAATTAAAACTTTTTTTATACCTAGCGAATTTGCCGCGCTTTTGAAAACTATTTTTCTTTTACCTGTTGATGAAGCGTGAGTCTGTTTTACAAAAGTTTAAAAAAATGTTATGGTTTTGCGAACAATTTTTTTATCGTAATGATTTTGGCCGATTTCGTCTCTGAAATATCGTTCACGGTCTTAAAATTTAATCGTGTATTTGCTAAGTACCTATAGTTTTATAAAAATTTTTCTGTTTAGCACTCTGAAGTAACCGATCATTTATATTTTATTACTTTTCGAGTGTATCATGGAGTGAAGTCGTAATAATCTCGATTATATTAAATTCTATTAATTACAATAAATCATAAACTTATCCCGTATTCATGTTTGTACAGTAACGTAAACCTATACAAAAAAAAAAATTGTTCAAATGTCATGGTGATCATACATTATTGAATCTTGAGGTAACAATTATTTCATTGTGACGAATTTTAAGAAATAGAAAGAAGAAAAAAAGGATACCGTAATTACAGATTCGGTACTGATTACTCAACTTATCCGTATCTTAAGGTAAAGCCAATGTCTGCGAAAAATGAGAAACTTGTGAGTAGCGAAAATATACCAGATGCGATGAGTAGATCCATATGATATTTTGATGGTCTAAGATAGATTAACGATTGTACGTTTCTCCAATCTTGTATTACGATCCCTCCAGCAAGTAACAGAAACGCTCCGTAAAACCCAGCAATTATCAATCGCTGTTAATAAATTATCGTTAAGAAATATGAAAATCATAAAGTAGTATTAGGCTTTAGAAAATTGCCCTTACTGGCTTTTTTGGTATTCGTTCGCCGATAAAATGACAAACCATTATTAAACTATTGATGAGAATCGCTCCGGAGTAGGCCGAGTAAACGAAACCAGCTCTGCTTGTGTTTGGTTGTAATTTATTGTTGTACGGCGATATGATCAAACCCAAACTAAATAAGGCAAGGATCTGTAAAAAATAAACGGTTTCGTTAATTGCTTTTCTGCCAATAAATTGAAAATTCTTCAATTAAGGTTAACGGTTGGTAAATTGTTGGTATTTAATTTGGAACTTGAAGTGTAACGAAGGAGGAGAAAGACATCGAACTTCTTTCGATGATACATAATTTTTTCGAAACTATATAATTCCATAAAGTGAACCTTTTTTGTGGAAAATGAATTTACTTTTTAAGATTGAATGGTGAATTTGCCCACTTTATGTTATCCTGCATATTTAAGTATACCTCCGTATATTGCAAATATGTTTTTGTTCAACTTGTTCTCGGAGAAGCCAATTATCTTTTCCTTTCACGATATCAAATTTAAATATTGAATGAAATTAACATCGTTTTAGTGATACCAAACTTATAATTCTATTTCGGCTCATTAAAAGGTCATGTATAATACTTTTGTGATTGTTAGGTGCTATTCATCCTCAGTTGGATAAATTTTTCTACCCTAGCTTGTCATTTTTTGATTGCCGCTTCAATATTGAAAATAGGCAAAAACAATTGTTTGTGAGGTTTTTATGGTTTCTGTAGTACCTTTTATTTTTAGACATTAATTTACTGAAAAATATGAGAAATAATTTTGAAAATTTCCAGTGTACTTTATCAGATTTCTTTGAATGTGTCATCTGAAAACTTTAAAAATCGAAGCCTCGTCAGCCTGTTCTGTTACGGACTTGGTTCTCTTACTAGAATAGTATTTTTAATATGTAAATATCCTAGGTTTCAATATGGGCTAGGCGAGACTTTTAACATCAGACTGTCAGGTAGTGAGGGTTTGTTCACACAAAGATTCAGGAATCGTGATTCACGTAGTTGATTTATGAATTGAGGAGAATTATGGATACGATTTATAAATGCGATAACTTTTTAAATTTGGTATATTTCAGTCATATTTTTATAGAATTCATATATAGAATCGCAATTCCGATGGTACTCCGCTATGCCAAATCAGAATCGCAATTCACAGAAAAGAATCATGTTACACGAATCGCCGTTTGGACGTTCATCTGGGTCGTAGAGAGGAAATTGGAGACTGAGGAGAAATAATTTATGGTCTCTCTAAAAAATTGAAAATGGCATTTATGTTTAGGTGCAGTATTTAGGATTTATCTGTGGTGAGGTTTTACAACACTGGGGAAGCCTATTTCGCAAGCGAAGGAAGCAAAAAATTTTTCAAGGGTATTTCATGAAAATCTGCTTAATTTACTCTTTTCTTTGAGAATGCCGGGCCCCTAAAAATTCCAGGCCCAGGGAATCCTTCCTTTCCCCTTGAAGGGGGTCTAGGACCCTTTCACACAGCAATGCACATAGCAGAGATAGCAAATAACATTACAACCTTCAATCATTTAAAACTGGATACCCAGGTAATATGATGAAACCCGTAAGTGAGTATAGGTTTACTGCACATGTGCAGTTTGTTTTTTTTTCATCTGTTTTAATTCTGTTGGTCTTGTGAATCTAAAGCTATTTACAGATTTTGCGCTGAATCCAGTGACAACTTCGAAAATAGATGAAAAAAGACGTATTGCACATGTGCAGTAAAGCTATGCCCACTTACGGGTTTCGTAATCATGGCATGTTTCATTAACATTGGTGAGATAATCGAAGGTTACAATCATATGGGAACATTTAGATGGCAGAAACATCTTTTTTCACTCAATGATTCCTCAGCCGCTATGAAAGCTAGAGAACTGAGATTGGTGTCGCTGGTAAAATGAGAAAATTTGCATAAATTTACTGTTTATCTATATATAATTTTTCGATCATCTTTAACCGTTTAAAAATAAACAAACAAGAAAACATAAATTAAAGAAAAATTTGCCTTTTTTATTTTTTTTAGATATTTTCGCATTCACACATCAATCCTTTATGAGCGTAGCCAGTAGGCACAGTGGTATTAAGGTATTTTTTCATAAGATTTTTGGTGTATTTTATGCTAGTGAAGGACGAAAACACATTGTTTTATTCTCTTCGACCTAACAACTAAAAAGTTAAGTAAACGGAAAAACTGTACTAAGTATTGTTTATATACTGTTTCTCTTGATTTATTCTCCAAAAGTTAAAATTTCCCGAGTTTACAGAATACAAACTAGGATAAGAGAATACAGGAAGTAAACCGAAACCGTCCTTAAAAGAAGTTTGAGTTTTCATATTTGGTTTAAAAAGTGTATACACATTTAATAAAAGGTGTAATTACACTAAGCTGATTTTCAAATTACATCTTCCACCAGTTGCAGAAGTGTAGAATGGCCAGTATTGTGTAAATGCATAAATCAAACATGAAAAGTGTGAGAACAAAAGAATGAGTTGAGTGATAACACCAGGTACAAGTAACCAAACTGATAGATTATATTAACGAGAATCATTAAAAATAAATTCTCGGTGCATTGTACTTTTCGTTTTTACATTTCTTTCTTAATTACATTTTAATTACACCTCCTTGCGAGTAGGTGGAAAAGTTTTGCCACTATTCACACTATTTAATGTATCTGCATTCGAATACATGGAACAGAATTTTTGTGTATTCATATCGGTGTAAACACTTTTGTGAAAGTCAAACAGAGTATAAAACTATAAAAAATTTACAATATTTTGAAATATTGTTTATCGGTAGAGGGTAATAAGTGTTTATAAAAATAACAGAGGTTCTGATAAAATGCTACCCACTCAACGTCGAATCGTAGTTATTGGAACCTTTCTTTTCTTGTCTCCTTTTTTGTTTGTTGAAAAATACAACTATTTCATTCAGTGCAGAGGCAGAACTAAGGGAGGCCTATGAAAAAGGACTGATTCCGAGTCGCAGATCACGAATATACAGGTCATTGAAATTCGATATTCATTTTGTTAATCTTTGGAAGTTTGTGAAGTCCCAGCCTTTTAACCGGCGCCAATGAAGTTTGGCAAACTGTTAAAAGCTTTCATGGGCTACACATTCGTGTTGAAATTTTTGAAATTCATCGAGTAATTTTGGAGGTACTCGGTATGTTTTGAAGCTTTACGTTTAAAAGATGGTTAGCTGCGGATCAACCTTCAGCCACATGGGTCATCTGATTAGTAGAAAACAGAATAGGAAGATCTTCAAAAAACTTTTAAATAACTCAAAATTTGATGCCCAAGCTAACAGGTATGAGTTGGAGACCGAACGTGTTACGGCTTACTTCAATTATTTTTGCTCGGATAATTAAAATTTCTGAAGAACCGATTTTATTTGCTCACGGAAATTTGGTAAAAACAAATTGTAAGACTAATATGTTAGGTAAATTTTAAACTGTCTCTTTCGTCTCATTGGTATTAATTAATTTCAACTTTTTTTTTAAATAAAAAGTCTTATATAACTTCATCATCATGAACATGCATTCTTATCGGATTAGTAAAGTAATTTTGTACTTACAAGTTCCAGAATTTTGATCAAAAACGGTGATGCGGCTAAAATTGATTCCTTCAAATTCTTTTCGTTGGCCATTTTTTGGGTCCACGAACTTCAGCAACAACGTAGAAAACACAACCAGTTCTAGTCAACTTGGACTGTTAATTAATTTTAACTGTTCGAATTTAACCAAAAAATTAAAAATAAAAAAATTATCCAATTACTCTTCCTCGTTTATTGTCAATTAACACTGCCTATTTCATTAAACTGGCGAGAGTATCCTACGTGTTGTTTTTTCCTTTCCAATTTTCTCTGAAAAATATCGGATTTTTCGCGTAGTGGTGGAAGAAAATGGTATCGAGGATCGCTGGAGAAACTCTGGTGGGGACCAAATTAATGTGCCCGTCGGCTGTCATTTTCATCGGTTGTCAACAATATATTTCTTAAACGTATACAATTGGGTATTAGTAACACTTTTGCTTGATTTATACGATTATATTGCTACAAGAAAAATACGTAGTTTGAATTCGTTTTTTGTACACTTCTATCAGGTTGAGTTATACCTACTCTCAGTGATCTTATGCTGATATACTAGACTACCCACTTGATATACGTACTTTTGAGAAATTATTTCTCTTGGTTAGAGTGAAAAACATCTTGGCGGTTTTCTGCTCAAGAATGAACCCCTTTTAACCGACGAGATGTTTGCCTCTGCTGAAAAATTTATTGTGAGAATAGAATTCTTCTTAGTTATTACAAACATATTGGCGGTCATGAACGCCAGAGATCCACGCTTATTAGCCGCCGCCATAGTTTTTTAGTTTATTGGTGTTATTTTGAACCGCCATGAAACATCTAGGCACTTGCAGCCGTTTGATTTCGAAGCGTATTAACCGCCAAGATATTTTATATCAGTTTCGTCAGGTGTGTTGTCAGTCGCCGAAATATTTTATCCTGCGGCAGTTTGTTCGATGGATCGGCTTAATTTTCGGCCTCAAAATACCGAATTGATGGTTGTGTTTTCTCTGGCGAACTTGTTCTTGCATTTTTGTTGATGTTTATTATTCCAATTATTCTGTTCGTTCGTTATCTTATTTCAGGAAGTTAGATTGGTACATACGGAAGAAGTATTAGCAGAAACAAGCAAAAAAGTGTTGATTCAATTTTGGAGCATAGCTAATCGATTGGATTCTGAAAACGTTATTTCCTCTTTTATTTTCTTTCTTTCTTTCTTTCTTTTTTTTTTTTTTTTAATAATTCTTTTTTGCGCCTTAACGGTGTAGAATTCTAAATTGATTGAATGCAGTTCTACGGCCGACTTAGTCCGTTATTTCGTCGATTTTTTAGCATTTTTTAACCGTATTTTATTTTCACGAGTCAGTGCAATGACGTTTACTGATGCCTCTGTGTCATCGAGGAAAGTTGCTAGCTAGAAATTTGGATTTGGATTGGTCGTCTTGATTTTTCACATCAACTATTGCAGAGTTGGGAAAGTGTACATGGACGTTAATCGACTGTTCGCGTAAAACTGGGTTACCGACAAGACAGATACGTTTTTTTCTTCCAGGTCGACTAGATCAGGCCAAATTATAGTTTGTGTAGCGAATTCGAGTTTTATTTTAGCTCAAAAATACCTGTTCAGTTCAATAAAGGAGAAGAAAAAACACAGGTCTGTGATGAGTCGGCCATTCATTATCACTTTGCTTCCTAAAACTGGTATGAGGTGTGAGCAATGTTGAACATGTGTGGGTTATCTTCTTGTGTAAGTCAAACTTTGTGATTAACATTCGATTCTGGAGGAAAGGGTTGGGAGTTATGTTTGAAAATATTCCTCATTCCAAACAAAATATATGATTATGTACCGAGACTAAAAGATTTCGTGATGCCAAATATTTCGTCGTGAAAAGTGGTTACTGTGGTCTTCTTGAAGGAAGACTTCGGCCCGATTAGTTTCTTCCTGTGTGTACACGTTACTGGATCTGAAAATAATTTTTAAGTTTGCGAACATTGTTTGAGGCTTATTAGACGCAACATTCTTAAGGTGTGCAAAGTTTTACCACCCCCTGGGCCTGCCTCCTCTAAAGTTAAATACTGGCCATATTTTGGGATATAGAGGTATTAGGAGTAGGTATCTGATGTAATAAAAATTGACGAACATGTGAACAATTATTCCATAGGCAGTTCAAGCAGTTATTTTGTTTTTGGTTTTTTTCAGAAACTTGTTTATTGTGGTTTGCAAAATTTACGTGCACTCTTTCTATAATTGGCCGGTGGATTAAACTTATCTTTTTCTATATCATTGTTACGTCTAATTTAAAACATTTTCTTTTGAGCAATTTTCTTTATAGCAAGTCTTTCATAGTTTCTTCCTCCATTCTTGATGTTATTTAATTTTCTACACTTATTTGTTACAAGCCTTCAGGCGCTGCTCCGCGTTACTTTGGCTTGTGCCAGCCCTGGATTTTTTCTGGTAACCCTGTAGAATTTGTTGTTTTGGAGGAGACAACGAACTTTTTTTTTTCATGTCTCTGTGTGACTGTGTGGTTAGTGACACATGCACATCGAATAGAAGGGAATAATTGGCGAAATAATGTCAGGGAAATAATTTTGTTAAATAATTAACGGCTTGTACATTTATTATAGTGATGCAATTTGTGTATCATAGGAAGTGAAGCATATACGTATTAAACTTCTTCTTCGCCACATTTTGAGGGCTGTTGAATGTAAGACTTTCTTGTTAAAATTTTAACAATTCTGGATAGAACTGATTTTTTCGAGTTCAGTCAGTTTTTTGTTTCTCACATTCAAAATTTAGGGCCTTGAATTTCGGTTTGCTGAGCCGTGATTTAATTGACTTGTGCTCAATCCAGCCTTAGTATTGAAGGCCTATAGTGTTAAATGTTCCAAATTTTAATACTTTTCTCCATTGTCGTGTATTATGTTATTTTCTATTTGGTAAAAAAAAGTAGTAAGTACTTCCAAAATTTTCATTCTGGACCTGTTCTGTCTACAGCTAGTTTTCAGTTTTACCTTATAATTTTAGTTCTGCATCAGTACTATGAAGTGGAAAAACTCTAATAATAATTTATATCTCAAACAGAACAATTTACAAAAGTTTTCTGATTAGAAAAAAATTATCAAGATGCACAGGGCATGTGATACAAATTTGATCCCATTTTCAGAAGAGAAATTTTCATTAGAACTTACTCGCTGAGTTGATTCCCGAAATCTGGCGTTTTTTCGATATTTTTCGAGTTCTATGCTGAAAAATCAAACAGCCTCTTCCGAGAATTAATGCCGCATTTTCCCAAATCGAACAACTATAGTTTTTAAAAAGTGTTGAAAGTTTAGCATTTTTTTCCATATGGAAAAGACCTCATAATTTTAGGTAATTTTTTCAATGTTTCGAAGATTTTTCAAAATTTTTGATCTTTTGTTTTTCTTTGCATGTTGGCGAAAAAGAATTTTGTGGGAACGCATAGCGGTAAATGTCTTCGACAAAATTTTTCTGGACGTCCAATTTATAGTCAAAATTTCAATACAATTACCCGGTACATTCACGTTCATGTCGTGAATGGAATTATTTTTAGTGGTCCAGATGAATTTACACCTATTTTGTTTGGTACAAAAAAATTTTCTAATCGGCACGTACACTTTGTTGCTTTTCTATTCACTCATTGAACGTATTTCCGGAGGTTATGCGGTCAACTACTGACTAAAAATTTTATTTCATATTCCATTTCAATTATTTTCATGAACATATATTTTGAGAAGTTACCAATTCTTAAAATTTTCAATTTCTTTTATGTAGGTACTTGCGACTACCCAATTTTTTTTTCCAGCTGTTTTTTTTTTGTTCCTATAAAAGCCAACATTATGTTGAGCCATCTCGTTGAATTATTGTTGAAATTCGATCATTCGTTTCTCTTCGCTCAGGTTGCTCAGGTTGTATGGTTGGTAATTTCAAATCCGAATATCCGTTGTTATCTGCGTTAAACAGCATTTTTATTATGTAATCACGATTTTTATGATTATCGCATACGCAGTTATCGAAAAACTGCTTTTATTTACGTCATCGAAACTAATTTTACGAAAATTCGTGAATTTTCGCCGTTTATTCTTTTATTTCAAAATAATTTACTGTATAATCAAATTGACGTAAGAATGTTAGATTAGGTTTAGAAAAAAAAAAATATTATTTTCTTTTTGTCCCAAACACACAATTGCATATCAGCGTTTTATTTACAACCCGTTTGATGGAAGATAATCGTATCAAACTCAATTTGTAAAAAGAAAATTTAATAAAGTGAAAATTTATGTTTCTATATTTTAGTGTTTATGAAATTTTTCTGGTTAGATAGAGTGGCAGTATAATGGATTGATCATATTTATTTCTGTGCATTTCTCGAGAAATTTTTTCTTTCATCGTCTTACATTTTTTCTACTTACTCCAATTACAAATTTGAACGAGAATATAGAAAAGCGATGGCTAAGAATCAATTTGTTTAATCTTTTATTGAAAACTCATTGCATATGTCGTTGTGCACAAGTGAAAGCAGTTCAACGTTAATTTCTCCTCCGTTGTCAATAGTGAATCGGATTTGAGAAACATTTTCTGATTATTTGCATTAAGGATAAGCATCGTACGAATAATTATGAGGAAGCAGTCTGTTTAGTGAAGTAGTCAGCTGCTTGGCTCAACCAACGAGAATTTGTGGGTTAGAGAACAACGGCCGCCAAAATTTCTAACACAAAAGGGCGGTTTAGTTGGTCCATTTGGTGCTCTTAAACTTGTCACAATGAAAAATTCATTTGACGCTCTCGTATCCTCTCGTGACCCTACTGATTTTCTCTATTTATCATCAAACTTCTAGATAATAAACAAAATTTAGGTCTTGATGCCTAAATTTAATCGAAAAAAATTGGAATGAAGCCAGAAAAATATTCAAACTTATTCCGCTCGCCGGCAACCGAGACCCGAGATAAAGTCCAGAACATTAACTTTTTCTAAATTAAGAGAAAATCCAATTATCTATACGTACCTAGGTACCAAATGGTTTTTTATCGTGTTTTATTATCCCATCCATTGCTCCGTATTTAATTTACAATTGCTAAAAAGAAATTCGCTGACCATATTTTCGTCAATGATATTCACCCATGGAAATTTACAGAAGTTATTTCGATCAACATCTCCCTAAGCTGATCCATTTCTTCTGCTGCCCTTTTTGAAAATTTACATTGTTCTGATTGAGTGTTTTTTTTTTTTTTTTATAAATAGAATATGAAGAATTAACATTTCAGAGATTGACACCTTTTTTACTCAATATTTTTTATTGTTTTCATGAATTCCGCATAAGCATATTATTTGCAACTTTATATTCTTTATGCCTTATGAATTTCCTGTATTAGATTAATTCAGCTGTAAGATTTCGCGTGGATGTTAGTGATGAAAGTCATTAAATAATTATCTTCAATTTTCTGTTTCAATTCTCAATAACTTCTGAGAAGGGCCTTTAAGCTTAAATATTTTTTGATATCTCACTTTTTTAATCTAACAAATATTTTGAATTCTCTAATATGCCATTTCCAATTTGTAATTTCTTCCAAAAAATTTTGTTTTTTTACTGTCTTTTGTTTTATGGCCGTTATAAGTGTTAGTTGAAAGTTGGATCTACAATCAAATGTTACGTTTATTTTGTAGTATCTGAGATAGAAGAATCTACTCAAAATATCATAGAATTTGAAAACTTTACTTGGGTTATCACGATATTTTAATTTTTTGAACATTTTTGTATTATAAATAAATTGTCTCACATCATTTTCTATCGCAGAAATATTATAATTTACTGATCAGATATCTTCAAAATCCTAGTGTTAAAAAAAATGATTTTCTCCGAAAAATTTCACGTGAAACTCTTTTCTCATTTGAGTAATTGTGTTTTGAAAATAACCAAAACCTGAAAAATTTCGAAGCCAAAGATTTCTCCAAGGGAGACGGGGCAAAAAAAAATTTGATGACTTTTTTTTCTCATCACTTTCGAAAATTTCGAAAATTTGAGAAATTTAGCATCTATGGAACCAACTGTCTCATATTTATTACTAAAATATTTTCGAAATTTTAAAGTTAAGAAGCAAAAAAAAGGTCATGAGGTAATCGCTTCCTTTACCCTCCTTTGCTACGCCCTTAACGAAGTCTTAAAGTTAGGAGCTAAATGTCAAATTATTCAGAGCTTGAAGCCCAAAGTTTCTGCTAAATTAATAGATCACTCAACTCTACTCAATTTTGAAACTATTGCTTGTTCTCGTAGAAATTTCTTCAGAGAGAGGAAAACAGCATATTTGCCGAATCAAAATATGCTTCCGTTTGAGGAATTAACTTTTTTATTCATAAATTAATAAAATAAAGTTACATATTTATCGATGAATTTCAATCGTGTCCATGATTTATCGTTTTTCTACATGATAAAAAGTTGAGATGTTTAAGTAGGTACCTATTAATTTCGAATTTTGTCCGTTCATATTTTATCACATTTACCCAAATTCTCTGCTTGAGAGGAAAATATTATTGACTAATATTTTAGTGATTTTAGTGGGGAAGAATTTGAAGTGTGCATAATGTACGTCCAGAATAGTTTCATTGCTATTTACGGCAAATGAAAAGTATCACAAATGATATTTTACAACTAGTTGGTGAGAATCTATAGAAGAGATAAATTTATAAGGAAAAATATTTTAAAAATAGATCGCTGCCGAAATCGAGATGGTGCAGGAAATCTCTTCTCCTGTCTCTAGGGTGTGCTTATGGAAAGGGAAAGTGTTGAAGAATCCAAAAAAAAATTCTCTATGGTCCCTACGACCCAGAGCAGAAAGTATTCAACTCATTATTTGAGAATATCGAACCAGAAACAACTGGTTGACCCCCATAAGTGTTAAAAGTAAAAGAAACAAATATCATTCGATATTACTCTGGAGATAATATCGCATCAAATCGTTGAATTTTCCGTCTGTTTAACTCTTTTTTATTTTATTTTTTCATTGTAAGTTCGCACCTATCTTTATTTCAAGTATAAAATTGTCAAATACACAATGAGTCATCTATGCTTATTACCTATTTGATATAAAACAATCGAACAAAAAAACATTGTTTTTATTACAAAATTAAAAAAAAAGAAGAAAAATACTAATACTGCTCAGCGGTATTTTGGAAGAACATAAGGTTTTCATTTTTAATTTATTGGCGCATCAACTAAGAAGTTAATTATAGACAATGTCAAACTGCAAAATGAATTCAGTTTTTTAGTCATTTTCGCTTAAATCCCTTACAAAATGTATGAACGATAAAACGGTATCAACTAAATAAATAGCACCAGAGATGACGCATAAAATTCCAACCGTAATGCCTATGCCTTTTTCTGAGGTGACAGTCTTGAATTTGTGCTCCGGTTGGTATCCTATCCAGTAATGTAAGGCGATTCCACCAACAGCTACGTATAAAATCGTACCAAAAAAGTTCATTATAACGTCCTGTAAGAGAAGCCATTCATTAGCAATGTGAGTACATGTTAGAGGAGGTTGGATGCGTACAGATTGACGACGGAGGGGAGAATGAATTTTCAAAAATTGTGGAAGTACGAACGATCTTTAGTTGCAGTTTTCTGATCCCGTTGTCATGAAAGTTATTTTTAATTTCTTTGAAAATGTTTATGAAGTATTTAGTTTTTGGTTGTGGTAAATTTAGTGATAAGTGGTGGCTTGGCTGGATGATTAATGGGGAGAAAAACTTCCTCCCACTCGATAATTGAGCTTTTCATTCTGGCTAGATGGCCGACATAGGTAGTGGAATTCAATTGGAAATTTATTGAAAAAAATACCCCTTAATGCTAGAAAATTATTTTCTCAGACATATTCAATGGATCTCATGTGGTGGAAGAAAAAAATTATTTGAATTTTGTCACTGTTGATTCTTTCGGTTTCGATGTGAAAAACTTATTAAAAAAAATGCCTTTCATTGCTGCACAAAGCACCCTATGTTTATCAGTTTGTGGACGCGTTTAATTTTTTATCGCGTCTTTGGCTGTAATCGATTACAAAAATTTTGTGCGTACCACTAATGTTTTCTTCTGCTGTGTGGTGCCAAATGCGTAAGAAATCAGTATTACACCGGTATAAATGAAAAATCCGACGAACACGCCAGAAGCTACGATTTCAGCATCCGGATTTTTTTCTTCGTTCAAATTCCAAGTTCCACCGACTCCGAGGAATTCACCTCCATATCCGGTTCGATAGAGAATCAAGATTATCAAATTTAAAACCTATAAACAAAATATTTTAATCGTTGAGTGGAAAGGTGTTACTTGGAGAATCATGTTACTCATAAAGAATACATTTCCGTCAGTATAGTTGTCTTAGCTTCTACGAAAATGTTCAGCCTCATAATGCAGAGTATTTTTAATTGGGCCTGAAAGTTTAGTGTTTTTTTTTCATCGAAATAAAAACTGGTCAAAATTTTTGGTGAAGTGTGAACATTTTACTCGCACCTTACTCCAAAAAATCGATGAGTATTTATTTTATGTTTAATAATTAAAGGTCAAGAAACTGCCTTAATAAGTCTGTGCTGCTTTTTGTGATTTAGATATTTAATTATTTCCGTGGTCCATCCAAGGGTGATTGAACGTGGTTATGGCTTCTTTTGTTAAACAAAAACTCAGTTGTCAATTAGTTGAATTTTTTATTATTATAATAGATTTTAGTTATTGGGCGAGGGGTAAGAGAGATATGGCTATGAATGGTTAGAGAAACAAAAAATTATAATCATGTTCGACTCCCTCAAGAATTCACGGCCGCCACTGATTATCCTTTCAACTTTTTTTATTTGGCTTGAACCGATTTAGTATCAAAAATATCCATTATTAGCCTTTGTACCGGTAAATTTTAAACATGTAGAGTGTATTGTACTTTCTGTTCATTATTTTACTTTCGATTTAATGTCTATCGTTAAGATTACTACAGCATTTTTCCCCAGTATTACGTAAGCCTACTTATCTTGACCTACATTTCTTTAGTTATTTATTTTTATTTGTCAGAGTGTCGATTAAAGGAATATTAATGTTTATAGTTTCAACCGTTGTAAAATTTTTAATGATTTAAAAAGTGTACCTATCCTACTTGTCATGACATCAAATGCCTTGCTAATCTAAAATTTTATGTAAGAAGTAGATGAGTCGCTGTTTTGCAAAATATTTACAGTGCAGTGCCACAAATTTTTATAAAGCAAATTCGAGTCTTCTAGAATCGAACCGTTGGAATTTTGAAATATTTTCAAAAACAGAAGTTTAGCAAATATATATACTAGCCTATGCAATAGCATATTACGCAATTAGGGAGGAAAGTGCAATTTCTCATTGGGTGTAATGTTTACAAGCACGAGTTGATGAACTGCTCGCTCCGACCAAGTTGCGTGCAATATTTTTTGCAACGAATCTACAGAATGCTGTGTTCGATCTAGGGGCAAAAAAACGTGCGACTTGCTGGGTCAAATCCCTGTTATGGCCAAGTGAATTTTGAGCCGAAGAAAACAGAATTAATTTAAATCAAAGAAAATAAGACATTGAAAGTGTTCGGGGAACTAATAACCAATTAGGCATGAAAAAAAAAATTAAAATATAAGAAAAAAATTAAGTAGTGAGAAAAGTAAGAGTTCTGCAATTAGCCACTTTCATCACGCCATATATTTCTCGAAAATATAGCATTTCGTACACTCGTTGCAAAAAAGAACTTCTCAGCTACGTTTTACCTTAGAGTAACCATTCTTATATTAATTTTTTATACTATATTGTAAAAATACGAATATTTTCGCTGGCATTTGATTTGTCAATTCCTCGCCTACAATTTCCGTTGGCTCATTAAAACTCGTCTAAACTATTGATGTAATGCCTACTTGAAGTGAGAAAAATTATCAGTCATAGTAGACGTCATAAAGTATTTCCGTTTCGTATTTTCTGCTCTTGAGCAATCTGCAACACTAACCTGTATGATTAACCTTGTTTGGATTTTAGTTTTTCCATATTCCACACTGTCAGTCTGTCACACAGTAGAGTCTAAATTTACTAGGCATGCCGCAGGCATAAAAGGGCGGAGCCTCACACGTGCTTGAACTCAATTTTTTAATAGTGCTCACCGATTTAAAAATAATGTTCGAAAACCCCTTGTGTAACAAGCATCACAAGAAAAAGTAGGTTTTCCAACAAACGCATTAAAAATTTCGTGAACATTGGATAAAAATTGAGACCTGTGTTGCATTAGATAGTAAAGGAAATATATATATATATATACACATAATTATAATGTATATTAATACATACATGCTGAATATTTTTGTATGACATAGATATTTTTGAAAAACTTCTATAACTTTTGATTAAAAAGCTATCTGATTAAAATTTGCGGCGTTGCACTCAAGAAGTAATGTAGAATAATGTGTATGCAAAATTTCATTGGTTAGTTTTGGAGGAGTAGTATTTTCGAAATTAGCGAAAAAGCTGCCGAAGAAGGTTTCGCCTTCCAGGCTCCTTCCAATAAATTCAACTTGAATATCTGTTGTTTTCGTTGCTACTTTATCCTTCACAATAATGGTTTTATGGATTTTTTTATGAAGTGAAGAATGTATTGGGAGAAAAAAGGGAGAGAAAGAGATTAAACTCCTCTCTCGTCCAATAAAGTAACGAACTAATGTCCAAAGATGCTTAGTGGAAGAAATTTTCTTGGAATTGGTAGAGAAGAATCATGAACAGTATTGTTTCTAAATGTTTCTTGTGTTGTTATTCAATCTCTATGAAGGTTACGTTTTACTTTGAGAATTCCTTATATGCAGATTTGAGTTTCACATGTGCATTTGAATTGCTGAACAGAAAAAGAAATAATATTATTCTACGAGACAACACTAAAAATTTAAAAAAAGTACAAGTAATCGTGTTGAAATGGGGTAAATGTTTTAGTCGAAAGTTGCGTTTAATATCAAGTGATCATTGATTTGACCTCCAATTCTGTTAAAATTCTAAACAAAATTTCATTTGAATTCAACCTAAGGTTATTGATCGTAGGAATTAAATAGCATCAATCTTATTTTTATCTTTGGAAAGGTACGAAGTCCGTTTGAAGAAACTGTAAAAGAACTGAACTCCCCTTCAAAGTTCATAATTTCACAGCCAAACTTTTGCTCCCTCCATAACACTTCGTGTTTACGAATAACGCTTGCAATCGAATTTTATCAGGTGGAGTTCGGTCGGCCTTGATCTGAGTGTAACTGTGGCGGTGTAAATTATTTCCTCTTCGTCCCATCCTTTTTCTTCGTCTCAGGATCGAACTTGCTTGGATGCTCACCATATGACCCTGGCTGTTTCTATTATACAATTTTCCCTTTGACATATAGGATTTCTTCCTTTCCCTTTCCGCCCAACCCTTCTTTAAAACTTATAATTCGTTTATAATTCCTTCGATAAATTTTGGGCAATAATTGGGTAATGACGAAAGAGCCGTAACGATGTCGCGTGACGCTATTTCGTTACGAACTCGATAGTGCAGAGAGGCGGAGGATAAGGAAGAAGAGAGGCTCATTGATCCGAATAAGATTGATGAGACGAGATCACGAAGACAGAAAATGGAAATAAGTTGCAAAAATTTAAAAAAACAACAACAACAAAAACGAACATGTCTGTTCCCGAAATTCCTAACACTCGACTGTTTCCATCTCGCTGCTTGGCCGTCTGGGCTTAGAAATAACTCTATAGGTTTGTTCGATGATGCAAATAGTGCGGCACTTTTACTACTTGAAAAAGAGAAATCTGTTCAATTTGGAAAAGTGCGGCACTAACACCCTGACGAGGCCGTTCGATTTTCCAGGGTGGCCTTGCGAAAAATATGTTTTTTCTCAAAAATTGCCGAATTTCGTTACCAAACCCAGTGAGTGTTCTGATAAAAAGTACTCTTGAAAATTTGAGCGCGTTTGTCTCGCATGCTGTTCGTTTCAAAGAAATTTCTCATTCTATTTGAGCGATAAATTTTTCGAGTTTATCCGTTTCTTAGAACTAGAACTGTTGGGTAGAATGGGTAGCTATAATTAATTTCAATAGGCCTTATTCAGAACTAAAACTTAAGCGTAAGTACCTAGTTTTTTTTTTCCACGTCGATCACCGCTCTTGGAATTATAATTTTCGCTATATCCGAAAGATCTTAAAACGATAGTTCTAGAGGAGAACGAAAATTTCATAAATATCTACGTCATTCTCAGCTACGATGTATATAGTGTATATATTTTGTACTTACAATTTTCACCACCTTGATGACGATGGTCGCGATCGTAGTTACCTCGACCATTTTTATTTTTGCGAAATTCCAAAATCGTCCACCAACCCTCGGAACACCGCACCGAAACTTTTATTAATATCAAAATTATTAACTTTCGCGAAAATCGATTCGACAATGTAAAAGCGTAACGAGTTACAAATTACGATATCGCCGGCATATTTTAAATTTCTCACCTTTGCCACCCATTCGGTATTTACAGGATTTTTTCTGATAATTTTCATTCGCTATGCAAACAAAAAGTGAAAAAAATAATGGAAAAAAAAAAAAAAGAAAGAAATTTCGTAATGAAACGTGCGAAGTACTCATTCGCTATTAATAAAGCTCTGTATGGAGTAAATAATATTTTGAAGATAAGATACGGGTGAACTTCCGTTCCCTATTTTTTTTTTTTTTTTTTGTTGTGCTCATCCAAATACTGTGTCATCGAGGATAATTTTTTTACCCACCCGATCGATGTGGATCTTAAGGAACAAAAATGTGACTAAAATTTTGCTGTTTGTAGGGTATGTGTCATTCGTGCGGGACGAGAAGGGGGAGAGAGAGAAAATTCGATTGGTGCAAAAAGGTTTTTCGAAGTAAAATTTTTACTCATCTTGGAACTACGTGTACTTGGTTTGTGTTGTGCACGTCACGTCGTCGAATTGATTTATAAAATCGTTCGTTTGATTTGTTATCTTACCTACCTATATGTGGTAATGTTTACCCAACGATTTTAAGTGTTTGAGGAAATGATAATATTGTAACGCGCTTTTTCCTCTCGACTCCGAAATGTAGGATGTACCTACGTTATAAATAATTATACCTATTTTATTATTGAACATTTTTCACGTTTAGAAACTCGGTGTCAGTATAACGGACGAGCAACTGCAGCAGTTGGAGGCGAACATTTCGAATGTGGATTTCGAAAAAGCTGTCGAAGAAGAGAAGAAGACCAGACACGATGTTATGGCTCACGTGCACGTGTTTGCTGACCAGTGTCCACTGGCAGCGCCGATTATCCATCTTGGAGCTACATCCTGCGATGTGGTCGACAACGCGGTACCTATAATTGATAATTTTAATGTCGGTCAGTTTTGAGCAGATCACATAATCCAAAGTGGGTTTCTCAAAACTAATAGTCTCAAATTTGAAATACCAGTCGGGAACGAGTTCTTAACCATTTCATCATTTTTATACGCTTTTATTCTACTCACTCATTTTGTTGTTAGTACACCGGATGACCAACTTCAGCGCTGCTCGCGCAAGTTGCGATGCATACACACAAAAGGGCTTTTATCGGTTGTTTTGTTTTCTTTTTTTTCTTTCACCATTATTTTCGTCTTCAAATTATAAAAGCGTAATTTTTAAAAACTCTATTTTAACCTACCTTATTTATTCTTCCATTGGAAAAGTCACAGAACTTTTTAAGCGAAGGTGTGAAACTACTCGTTACTCGTACAAAATCAATTTAAAAATAGAAAATTGCCTGAAAACCAAATAGGAAATTGAACTTAGCTGTACGTCACAAATTTTTACATTTTCCTATTACAGCTGTTCAAAAATCTCTTAAATTTTATCTGGATAATACACAAGGAAATTTACTGAAATTTTCTACCTCGGAATTATTTGAATACAAAAATTTGTAGTTATAAAAATGAATAAAATAGTTTTTGTCCTATTTTTATGGTAAAAACTGTGGATACTTCGACAATTTTTTTCATGATATAAAATTAATAACATTCTGAGATGAAAAAATTATACGTGAAGAAAATTTTAACGTGATAATGAGACTAATAAATTTTGAAGAACTCTAATTGAAAGCCTATATATATATATTTTTGAACACAGAGTAATTTCAAAAATTCTGAAGGGATATTGTTAATAATAAATAAACCTTCAAAGAAAGTGAGAATTTAAGAATATAATAAAAATGTTGATAACATTATATGGAATTTTTTACGACTTATTGCTTTAAAATGCCTAAGGCTCATATTCACAAACGTCACTTTAACCTCCCTTCACTTAAACCCCTTAAAAATGACTTTTGGCACAATTTTGTATTTAAGAAAGTGGTAACATTTCATTTTTACTTTGGAACTTTCATAAGAGATACAATGTTCCCAAATTTTTATGTACAAAATTGTGCGAAAAACTTTTTTAAAGTGAAATTTAAGTGAAGAGAGGTTAAAGTGACGTTTGTGAATATGGGTCTAAGTGTCTACAATTGTATCAAAATTCCAATTACCGGATAAAGAAAGAAGTGAACTGTTTTCTAGGGTGAGGAGTGTAATTTGAAAATCTGAAATTGATAGAAAATTCCAATTATTGCTGATTTCCTATTACCTTTTATCTGAATGATATGAGAGAAATATCTCCCACTATAACGCTGAATTGGGTTTCAAAACAAATTCCACTTCAGAATTCGTGAGAACCATAAGAATTTTCTGAATCTCAAAAATATTCATTGTCGATGGTTCTTTCTCATTTCAGTTGAAATCCTATTACAAGTACGCAGTAGTTTATGAACTTTTTACAGATAATGGCCAGAATTGGTCTCAAAAATATTTTTACCTCAGAATATTTTAAATGTGAAAACAAAATTATTCTCGAGTGTAAGAAGTACAATTTACGAACGTGAAACAGATAAGAGATCCAGAATATTTGACTAAATTCCTATTTTTGAACTCGAATAAATTCCTATTAGACTTTTTCAAAATTTGGTAAGGTCTCATTGTCCTTTATACTTTTTTTCATTTATAATTTTTCTTCTAAAAATGTTTTCAATTTCATATCATGAAAAAAATGGTCAAGGTATCCACAGTTTTGATATTAAAAACAGGAAAAAAACAATTTTCCTCTTTTTTAAAACTACAGATTTTGTGTTTGAATAATTCTGAGGCAGAAAATTCCCGCAGGTTTTCCATGTTACCTAGATAAAATTTATGAGATTTTTAAACAGCTGTAACGGAAAAATCTAAAAATTTGAAAATATTCAAAAATTTGTGATTTATTGGGTAGTTTAATTTCCTATTTGATTTTTAGAGAATTTTCTATTTTTAAATTGGTTTTGTATAAAAGGGAATTGTATATTTCCATATATCACTTAAAAAGTTTTGTGACTTTTACTAGTGGAAGTATGAAAAATGATAAAAAAGTTAATTCAAAAATATAGAGATATACAGCTAGAGAGATGTCCAACGCTCCACATGTACTGTGGTTTAAAAATACATGAAAGATAGAGAAGAAGCCATTTCAGTTATATTTTCTGCGCATATTTCATTGTGAAAATAGACATCTTCATACCAATATACACACAATATCAAGCTATGACCCATGCGCAGCAATAAATATCGGAATTCGAAATGTTTTATCAACGTTCTATCTTTGATGTGTTGTTGATCCGACATTGGACATCTTTTTAGCTGGTATGTCTCTGCAAAAACGTCAATCCTGTGGTACGAAAAGTCTGAACTACCGACAACGAATCAAAGTGGTTAGCATGCCGCCTTAATGTTTATTATATTTTTCCAAGTGACGTACTAACGTTGAGGCCTGGCAGAATCTGTGCCCAGACCAGTGACGTTTTCGTGGTGACAAAAATTATAAAGTGAGATGAATGTTAGGAAAAAAAAATGAGATAAGTCCGTTATTCTTTCTTATAATGGATGTTTCTTACAGATACAATTAGGGGTCTGGGTGACGTAGTGGTTAGGTGCTTGGCTCTCCAATTTTCTATAATCGATAGGTTGGGAGTTCGAAACTGGCCATCATCACATTTTGGACCCAAAATGGCGGTGTGTTCGGTTCGGCTGTAGGTTGTTTGTTTAGGTATTGTGATTGAAAAATTCATGCTTGGTGGACTAGTGGCCCCTGCAACCCGACTATCCGCCTCCCCCTTTTTGATTTTAAGATATCCTTCAGTTTCTGGGTGAAATAGCCACGTAGCCAAAGCTTGTATTGAGGGAAAAAAGTGTTCCTATTATCAGTGTGTTGGTATATTATTTTGTCAGTGCTAAATGAAGTTTAAATAACTTCGCTATATTCATATTTAACCATTTAGCTGATGAAAAAGAGGAAAAATTCTATCAAATGGGAATGACGTACAAAAAAATCGGTGCAACTTTAAAACATTTTGTATTCAAAACTACATAAAAATTAGATTTTTTTTTTTTATTTATTTGTAATTATAGGGAAACTGAGACGCCTAGAAGAAAATAGTATTTAGACTTTTTGGAGGGACACATATGTTTTTTTACGTTTTCCACGGACTCTAAAACGGTATTTGGCAAAAAAATTTTTATAATAAGTACCTAATTTAAAAGTCGCCTAACATTGGAATCTTAAATTGTTTTGGCTTTCTTTTGGTTTTTCGTGGTCTAATTATCATTAGGTAGCCTT
Organism: Ericerus pela; assembly: GCA_011428145.1. Lineage (NCBI taxonomy): Eukaryota > Metazoa > Arthropoda > Insecta > Hemiptera > Coccidae > Ericerus > Ericerus pela. Next base: position 4,662 of record WOFM01000576.1, on the reverse strand, counting down.
GATCTTAATTTGTGTCCTGGAGTAATCTCTTAAAGTTGATTATCATTCAAGGAAATTACCTTCTCATTTGATAGAGTTATGAGCAAAAAACCGTAGGTTTTGATGTCAAATTGAAGCGTAAAATTGGAACATTTATTTTCCGGGTATTCAACACATGGTTTTGGATCGGTATGCAACCAAATTTGCAAGCACTCATTTTTTATTCAACGCACTGAAATTATCTTCCGCTTCCAACCCAGTAAATTATGGCCGTTTGAAAAGGTTTTACAGGTTTTACGTGTTTGACGTCCGAACCATGTGACGGTGAACTCCTGAATGAGGTATACAAATGTTTCAGTCCCATACCTTGTGCTTCCACCTGGTGAGACTCAAACACGTGCGAATATTTTTACTTTTTTGTTACATTTTTCTCGATAACAACGCATGTATGTTGCAAATATTTCAATGTAAAAATAATGTAGAGAATTTCTGAAATTTAATTCGTGTAGCGACGTATTTCTGCTCTTTCCATACTTCAAAATTTATTGAACACTTCCAGTAACGTATTTAATTGTGGAAGGTGGCTGGGCTGCCCGGCCGCTCCCTTGGCTTTTAAAAAATTTAATCCGTATACAATTCTTTTCTATGATTGAGTCAGAAAAAATGCAATTGGCTGAGGTGACAGGGATTGCCCATAGTCCCATACTTGTGTGCTCAGTCTGTTGATACCAGAGATTATTAAATTAGATAATTATTATTTTTCTCCGCAGATAATTTGATCATTTTTTTATACACTTAGATTTATTCTTTGTTCAATTTGTTTTCCTCCTTTGGCCATGTTCATAGGATTTCTAAAGTTCCAGAGATGAGATTGCTGGATAAAGGTATCAAATTTTGAAAACCTAATGTGTTAGTGCTAATATACACCTGATGTGTAAGTCACGTAGTGATTAAAAGTGCTTTGAAATAACCTAAAATATTTTTTTGAGCAGACTTTAATATTAAAGTTGACTCCTCAATAATTTTCACAAAAATGATGTGTAATTTTTTAAATCACTGGCTGAAAATTGATTTTTGGCAACGCCCATAATAAAATAATAGGCCTACTTCTTCAATTCAAGAATGAATTATGATTTACTAAAAACTGGAAATCTATTAAGTTAGTTTGTATTCTACTACTGGGCAAGAAAGAAAGTCAGGGTAGACTCTCTTACATATTAATTGAGAGATTTGAGACCAGTTTGTGAAGATAAGACCCAGACGCATCGTGGTTTGGATTGGAATTTTAAATTTTTTCTTTGTGATTGTGCAGGTTATTCCAAAGAAAACATTGTTTTTAAAACAAAAAGAAAAATAAGTTTACGTTAAAAACAAATTTTTAAAAGATAAGCTTTTATGTTTTTTTTGGCTTTAGCTTCACGCGATATAAATATTACTTCGTTGCAGAAGGTTGGCTGCAGTATTGGTATATTTTAAAATCGCAGTAGCGAGTAGAATGAAAGGTTATAAAAAAAGAAGAAAGTTTATTAGCGTGTATAATAATAGGAATACAGCACTGTCCCACCCACTCACTACCTAAAAGAAAAATTCATTTCAGCTTCAGATAATACGTAGTACCTATAGGTAGCATCATTGTTGTTATGAAGTCTTGAAAAAATTTTTTCGCTCGCTTTGTGACCAAATCCTAAATTCGCCACTGAATACTATGTTCAAAAATTTTGAGATGGAATCGGTCGACTTTCGGCAGCTTTTCTGTTCGGTTTGATTGGACAGGCAAAGTCATTATTCAAACAATACCTCTTTTTTCTTCAAAAAATTTGACATTCAATTATACTTTTTTTTTTTGTGTGTTGTTACTGATTTGATTTGTGTTTCTTACCTTTTAGGATTTAATCATTATTCGAGATGCACTCGACATTCTGCTGCCTAAAATTGCACAGTGCATAAATTTACTGAGTCTCTTCGCAACCCAACACAAAGATGTGCCGACTCTCGGCTTCACGCACCTTCAGTGAGTCCTGCAGAATTTATATCATCCTTCGTGCGACGACAATTATCGTTTTACTCGATTTTCATATGTTTGTAGACCAGCTCAACTTACCACCGTTGGCAAACGGGCGTGTTTGTGGTTACAAGATTTTTTGTTCAGCGAGGAGGCCATCTCGGAGGCCAGGGAAAAGTTGAAATTCCGCGGAATTAAGGGAACCACGGGAACGCAAGCTTCGTTTTTGCAGTTATTTAATGGTAAATTTTTACCAAGTAATTTATCACGTAGTCCCCAGTCCACGTTTGTTGTCGCGCAATTTTTTTTTCCTCAGGTGATACTGAAAAAGTGAAACAACTCGATAGATTGGTTGCGCAAGAAGCTGGTTTCCAGTCGACGTATCCCGTGACTGGACAAACTTATTCGCGATTAGTGGACGTTTCAGTAATTTCGTCATTGTCTCTTTTTGGAGCTGCAGTTCATAAAGTATTAAATTTTTATTCGTTTATTTTTTATGAAGGTTCCCAATTTCACTTTCTATTTGAAAACTTAGAATACATATGGTTAAAAATTATCATCAATGAAATGAGAAGATGAGACAGTGCTGGATCAGTTTTCCGTACGATTCTCTTTTCTTCCTCGAAAATTGAAAAGATTTTGTTTGAAAATTGTTTTAATTTTTGGAAACGAAATGAGTCGAAATTTTGATTGGCTTAATTTAGGATTGTAGGAATTATTATTTACTAGACGTCAGCCACAGCTTTGCCTTCGCTCGCGATTCCTAGTTCCCAGTGTTCTCTGTCATTTGATCTTGAGTTTTGCATTTCCCCCTTCTCTCACAAAACCATGAAACACGGAAAACAGCAAGAACAGCAAATAATATGTAGCGGCCTTAATAAAAGATGCTGTGATTTAAGAGAAAAAAAAAGAAAAAAATAGCATAATACAGAGAGAGGGAGTGAGAGATCAGTTTTTTTCATTCTCTTTTATTAGTTTTCCATAGTTTTTGTTCATCTTTGTACTGCCATGAAAAAAATAATGAATTTTTGTGAAAATCAACAACTTTACCCATAGAGTGGCTAGAGACTTCGACGATGGCTTCAGACATTTCTCGGAACAAAACAAATTAATCCTGAAAATTTCCTCTCTATCTGTGGAGTGGTTCTGAATTTATCGGTGAAAAAATATATTTTATAACCCTTCTTTTAGTTTTATTAATATAGATTTTGCGAGAAAAAACACCTTATTTTTGGAAAAATTGATCAAGATTTTACCGAACCAACGTTGATCATTTGATAGAAAATATCCAATTTTGACGTTAAAAATTTATGTTTCTGTACTATTCCTCTGATAAGTATACCTTCAATAGATGGCAAATGAGGTCTATACAGCGTAATTGAGGATATGCTATTACACTTAGATCTTTAGTCACCCCAAAAATTATCAGTTTAGTTCATGAGCTTATACTACTTAAGCCTATAAACTCTATTTCCATTTTCAAAAGAACATAATCAATCAATCAATCAATCAACCAGTCAGTATATATATATCGCAAAGTGTCTGTTTTTGCCTGCTCACTTGTCTCCAAAACCACCCACTCTCCAGCATTCAGGGTTATGGTGGTATATAGACCTTGGTCTCCCATTGATGATAAGAGAGTTTTGTATCAGGGGCTTTTTGTAGGGGGGGAGCAATAGGGCAAAATCAAAAATTATGTCAAAACAGTTGCATAACCTGTACGGTTTAGAATCCTGAAAATTTATACCCTGCTACCTAAACAACGATGGGTTTAACAGCTAGTATTCTCCATTTTCTTTAATTTTTTTTAACTTTCGACAATTATGTTGCTAATTTACATGTATGATTTTAGTTGAAATTTGGAATTATTTTAATGTCAACTTTCTCTTCTGTGCCTCATTTTTGTTGGCTTTTCTCTTAGCTCGTGCAAAAAAAAAATTAGTCATTTAATTTTCGATACTCTTTTCATTATCTTCTTATAATAAGTATGTGCCTCGAATCTTTTTTTTGCCTTTCTTCTTAAATAAGGAACTCGCGATAGGCGCCATTGATTTTTCATTGACTTTGATGGGTTCCCACCCATTTTCTAGGTCTGTAATTATTTAATTGCAAGGAGATGCCTGTCTCTATTCATAAGTTTCAGGATCGTTTCTTTAGATCTGAATTTGTGCGGAAAATTTTGAGAAAATATATGAATGTTAAGAGTGTAGCTAAGCATTTTAGACTTTGACAATAAGAAATTTGGGTCCTTATGCTGGATCTAGTTAAATATCGGACTAAACAATTATTCTGCTATTTAGGTGAAAAATTTTCAGTCAACAGAATTTCTGTCTTGTGTGCACCTTCATTTATTTTTTGTGATAAACGTTTGCATAAATATTATATTTTTCTTTGTAGATGTGTACAGACTTACGCATATTATCAAACTTCAACGAAGTTTCCGAACCCATCGAAACTACACAAATTGGATCCAGTGCTATGCCATACAAACAAAATCCAATGCGTTGTGAAAGAGGTTGTTCATTATCTCGATACCTAATGAATTTGATCAATAATACACTTAACACCGCATCGGTGCAGTGGCTCGAACGCACCTTAGATGACAGCGCTAATAGGTAAGTGCTAGCTTGCATTTCAACGTTTATTTTAGCTCAATTTTTTAATCATATTTTACCATTTCA